>BQNB010134166.1:7517-18352 GCA_026074375.1 Tanacetum coccineum | reverse complement strand
GTAACAAATACTTTGTTAAATCCAATGTATCGATTTTAAACGACTTTTTGGTCGTTCTATATATATCTTATGTTATTGATCTATGAAGTAACACACCCCGGACCCTTATTCCGCTGCGACCCAATTTGGGGGTGTTACAGATGAGGTGCTTACCTTGGTATTTTTCCTGCATGTACTTTCCTCATATTACGGTTGTTTGTGTTTTCAGGGGATATTTGTAAATCTGTTTGTTGTTATATTATTTATCATTGATGTTCATCTTAACTTGCATAGGTCAAAGAACATAATTATATTATCTCAAAGTAAATAACAAAAACATAATAATAGTCATCATAATCAAAGTCTAGTTCAAGGAAAAATATGACTTGCCCAGAATTTTTTTTCCATGATTTCTCAGATTTTGAGCCCTCTATTTTAGGCGCCTTGAGTTCACAGACCTTTACCCTGGTGTAGGTTTGGTTTCCTCTCTCCTCTCTGCAATCCTATTGTGTCAAATCCCTGGAAATTTAACCACAGACACTCATGAATCAAAACTCTCAGCAAGCGATTCACATGCCACAGTTAATGCACTTTATAAAAGTTACAAAGTAAAGTTTGAGCATCTAAGAAGGAATCTGAAAGAATGCGGAGCATGAAGGAGATGGTTATACCTGAAAAATACATTTGCAACCATTTGAAAGCCACTGTAATTGCTTCATACTTTGTCGTTGTTATTGTTGTTTGCATAATCGCTTTTTCACGTAAACAATATTATATTCGCCAAAAGAATAGTTGGAAAAATGGCGCTCAATCTTAATGAAAGGATGCTATGTGCTTCGATTGGTGCGTTGTTTTAAGCCCCGTTTAAACGACATTGTAACGATCAGTGAATGAGCGTATGTATAACAATAACAAATGAGGCTCAGATATATGAATAAAGTAGTGGGACCAAACACCCGACATGGCTGCAGTCACCCGCTCGGTGTGATTACCAAGCCAAGATACAGGTGTCGGTACACCACACATTCTTAACAGGAAACTATCATCATTGCCTATGACATTTGATCTTATATTAGGCTTATACATACCTTTTTGCAAGGATCAATACGACATTTCAACAGACACGTAATAAACTGCGCTTGCATTAATTCACACCCTGGGTGCGTTTGTGGGGGTTGCTTGTGGAGGTTGCTGAGGTGAGTGGTTCTCACTCTCTACCATCCTTCCATTTTCCGCATCATCCCAACCAAATAAAACGCGCCCTATAGCATTTATGAAATCACTAACTATGATCCCAGCTTTATATGGTCAATTATTTATGACCATAATTATAAGCATTATATGAAATCACTAACTTCGATTGACCGCCATGTGCAAAACGTAATAAGATGCACCCGCCAAGATGGGACAATCAAGCTCTATCGAAAACGACTAGTCGGTCCGTTACTCTCATCGCATAATAAGGATTCTAACAGTGGATAGGCATGATACCAAACACCGGCACCATTTTTCCCTTTTACTTTTATGTGGCTTTAAAACATAGGCACGCCAATATAAGTAATCAAAGTTCTTTACTAAAAGTCTCGATTTACAATAAATCATCGACTTTATCAAATTAAAAAAACCATTCCCGCATAACGATACATACATATCTGCTTGCTACGATTCACCAAAGATGATGAAACACATGGAAGCAATCCCAAAAT
The DNA here is from genome assembly GCA_026074375.1 of Tanacetum coccineum. Taxonomy (NCBI): domain Eukaryota; kingdom Viridiplantae; phylum Streptophyta; class Magnoliopsida; order Asterales; family Asteraceae; genus Tanacetum; species Tanacetum coccineum. The sequence goes on along the minus strand of BQNB010134166.1, from coordinate 16,667 downwards.
CTTAAACGCGTCTACAAACCGAACGAAACTATAAAACCTATTTTTTTACTATGCGGGTCAACGCAACCATCCAATGACAAAACGATTGGCCTGCAAATCTCAAAATTAGCCGACGAACGTCACCAATTAATTAACATCCACAAAATTAACACAAATATAGTTTGTGATTAACACCGTAATCCATCAAGATTAAAACCCCACACCGCAATTTTGAGGTTTAATTCAGATTTGTTTGGCGTATGAATTATCATGGTTGAGAAAAACCCATAGGCAAACCCTCAGATCACACAGCATGTATGTGTGAGTATGCAGAAGAGTCAAGAGAGATAAGCAAACTAGGGCGGGCCAGTTGCCTTTGGGCTGGGCAGAGGTGATGAACAGTACAGTAGTTGTAACAGATATAATGAAATAGGGAGAAGAAGTATGTGAAAGATCCAGTGGAAATTCACAACATCAAGCAGAGGGAAGGGGAGACCATTGAGGATTTCATGGAGCGTTTCAAAGTTGAAACCGGTCGCATGAAAGGAGCCCCTGAGTGCATGCGGATCTCCGGGTTCATGCATGGGGTAAACAAACAAAACGTCTCAATGAACATGTCCCAAAGACCATGGAAGAAATGATGACAATTACCACTGCCTTCATACGAGGAGAAGCCGTTGCTGCTTCTAAAAAGAAAGGTCACTTATCGTGGAAATCACAAGACCATTCCAAGCGGCAGGCCACTAAGCGAAAATCTGACTTCCGAAGTCAGCCAAGGGAAGGACGAGGGTCTAGTAGGTTTACTCCCTATTAGTCAATATAATTAATGTCATTTATTATGACCATAATAGGCGTGTCCTATTTTTGGCATGATTATATTATCCTTATCATAATTTGTTGTAGATGAAATGTAGGTCTTATCTTTGGCTCAAGCCTTTTCCTTCTAACCTATATATACTGTATGTTTTTGTGAAAATAATCAAGGAAAACCAATTACCCTTCAATACTCCCCTTAACAAAACGCCCAAGGAAATCCTCGCGACCGAGGCAGGAAATTATATTGCATTATAATTATATTCCCACATGCACAAGTAAAAGAAGTGCACTATCAAATGTATGATCATAAGTTACCAAATCAATTCCCTTGTTCAAGGAGTACTTCATGCACTCCTTATCACCCACCAAGATTCATAAAATTCATAGTTCAGCATGTGGAAGTAAACTGATGACTCTAAACTCTCACTTGCATTCCGTAAATTTCACATTGCAGAAGCAGAACGATTTTTAGACTAAATTTGCAATGATTAGAGTTTTATAGCTACCCTCAAACGATTTCCTAAGCCTCATTTCCTATAAATTGCAGACAAAAAAGTGCTGCATACAATTTAGATTGAGTTCTTCGCATCATATAACTCAGCAGTTTCAACAATGCGCCTCAATGCTTCTGCTCCTAAATGCACAAGAACCTATGTAACAACAAATGCGTACGGAACTTCAACTTTTGTTGTAACAGAAATAAAAATGAATTAATTAAAAGGATGGCATGTAACCTCATTTGCATCCTTGTAACAGCTGGACTCGTCTTTCATTGGCCAGGTTACACGCCAACATCTGGATAGAATTGTAGAAGATGATAAGATAAGATGTAAATATGAAGTCACTGTTGTTCCCTATGGAGTATGGACTTTAAGGATTCAAAATGAAATATTGAAAGGGAAAACATGAATGATGGAAGAATTCCAAGGAACCCAAATAAGTTCTTGCAAGCAACAAAATACTACCATGAGGCCCGACTCAATAACTTTATCTGCACTTTTAGAGGTGTCAAGAAGGGCGGGTCGGGTAACAAATCAAAAACTCAAAATATGGAGGGGTAAAAACAGGTCATTTGGAATTTTTTTTATTTTATAAATTAATCATGTAGTAAAAGTTTTAGTTTCACCCATTGAAGCGTATGAACAACACATTCATAAGCAAATGGGTCATATTTGCCACCTCTAAAATGAAGACCACCTTTTAATGCACACACGGCTTGTTAAGTTCTATGATATGCATCCCTTATGTGTAGGGCAGTAGGGGTGTCATAAAAGCCGACCCGAACCCGATTAAGCTTATTCAGGTCGGTTACTCGGGTCAACCCGAGTAACCTGAATATTAAATAGGGTCGGGTATCGGGTTTGAGCAACTTGGCTACCTCGGGTTCGGGTCGACCCGGTTGACCCGAATAAGGCTTTTTTTATATCTTTTTTAAAAGATTATGTATGTAAACATATTGAACTAGGCAATTTTTTAGTCATTTACCCGTATTCGGGTTGACCCTAAACGAATAGACCGGACCGACTAACCCGAGTTCTAACTAGTGTCGGGTTCGGGCATCGTTTTTTAAGCATCAACCCGAACTGACCCAACCTGAATTGACCCGAAGTCCCGAACCCGACCAACCCGACTCGACTAACACACCTACTTATGTGTAACCACTTATCTAGATTACTCGTCTATGTCTTACTTAAACATCTTTAGTTGTCACATCTTTTACCAAAGTTTTGAAAAGAATTACCAGTATTTTACTATTTTTCCCTAACACTCGAAATACATGGAAAGCATAATAGAGGCAGAACAAAATGAGCCAAAAATGACAATTTTATATAACCTTTCTTTTCCAAGGAGGCATGAAAGTTCTTCAGCTAAGGCTTGACCAGGTTTGTCACTATCTGTTGCCAATATGATTCGAGATGCCTACAAGAAAAAACAGAGAAATAAAATAATCATTTTGGCAGCATAACTATGAAGAAATAAAAAGAGCAAGCTTAATTACCTTATCAAGATATCCGTTGCAGTCTGATATATACTTATATCTGGAGTCCTGATCATACAAATAATGACAAACTTTAAATAGATCAGCAGCATGATATATGATTGAGAAAGCTTTTCGATGCATTAAGGAAACATGTCATATAACTCTCAAGAAGTGGTAAGATGAAGACCAAGTTTGTATGGATAACATGTGTGGACTGAAACAGGTTTTTTTTTAACAGTCAAAAACAAGCCGGTCTAGGTTGGGTTACAGAAACTTTTTTTTCCATTTAGTAAATTTGTAATATAAATAAATATTTGATGTTCACTAATCATTACAAAGAAAATTTAGGAGATTGTGTGCATTAAACAGAAGGCCTTGGGTGACTCTGAATCTGTTTAACCCATTGCCCTTTTAACAGATCTCTTTGTTTGACCCATTTTGATCTGTTGATGGACAACCCATTGACCCACCCATTCATAAGAAGATGGGTCAAAATTCCCACTTCCAGATTTGTCATTAAATAGGAAGCTAGTGGCCCTTTTACTCTTATGAGAAACCATAGTGTTCTCTGGTAGAAGCAAAGTAACAATCACTAGGGATGCATCCTAAAAATAAAATTGAGCATCTTCTTTCTCGTCTTTTTTCGTATACCAAGAACCAATAAAAAATTCTTTAAACCAACTTAAAACTGCTTAATAATCTCAATTTACTAGTCCAAAAGAATACCTACAGTTCATATCCGATACTTAAGTGCTTGCAGGAAAACAGCCTTCAAACTTAACATTTTACAAACGTTAGGTCGTTAGCAACATTTAAAAATCCAATGTTCAAAATTTTTGTGTTGGATCACAGATGAAAAATGAACCTAGTTTGGAATAGAGACATTGAAAATTGATCAGGTTCAAGCCAAAAAAATGGGTTACTGTATTAATCATCAAGTTTGAAGAATGATCTGGTTCAAGCGAAAGAATGTATTATTATGATACCCCTTGTTGTGTGAGAAGCTCCCCAATCAAATGGTCTCGGATTCAAGTCCTACTTAGGACGTGGTGCAGATATTGTGAGATAGGGGTGTGCACGGTTCGGTTTGGGTCGGTTTTTGGCAAAAACCTAAACCGAATGTTCGGTTTTTTGCATAACCATAACCGAAACCGCTCGGTTTTTCTCGGTTCGGTTTCAATCGGTTTTCGGTTCGGTTTCTCGGTTTTTTCGGTTTCTCCGTTTGTACTTGGGCCAATTTGGCCCAACAATTGTTTTTTTTATTTACCTTTTAAATTGAAGCTAAGATACTAAAATTCTTATTTGCTGAAATGTTGTTAACTAATAAGTATCATATTGCCTATTTTTCTCCAGAAATGTTACGGAGTATTTGCTAAAATGTCAGTTGCACCACTGTTATGCTAACCGGCAAGAAAGTTGTAAGTTTTGTACGTAGTAAAGAAGATGCATGGATTTAGGTTTAAAGATTTAGAAGCATCTTAGAAGTTATACTACATAATAAATTTTTTGATTTGTTTCATCTATTCCCTAGAAGTGCCCAACAGTACCAATATACACAAATATATACAGAGTAATTTAGTAGTAATTAGTAATACTAATATAAATAAAATATATATTATAATTAATGAAATCGGTTCGGTTCGGTTTTTATGTCAAAACCGAAACCGAACCAAAAGTTCGGTTATTTGAAAAACAAAAAACCAAACCATCGGTTTTTAGTTCGGTTCGGTTATTTTGGTTCGATTTTTCGGTTTTCGGTTCGGTTTTGGTTTTTCTTGCTCACCCCTATTGTGAGATAATCACTTGTCGTTCAATAAAAAATAAAAAAATAATATGATAATTACATTTTCGGGTTTTATCTAAAGTGGACTATTATTCTTGGAAATATGCATTTTATAATTGCAGAAGAGTAAAGGTATAAATCAGGGTGAATATAAACCTGTTTTTTAGATGTTAGTACTTTTGTTGACACCTGATGGGGCGCACCATCAGGTACACTAACACAGTTCGGTATTCCAGCTTGCTCCATTGATAGCTTATCAATTTCCCCTTCGACCTACTATCAGCATTGAGGTAGAGCCATTACATACACAAATAGACATAGAAGTAGCTATAACATAGGAGATTAATTTGGTCAGAGCTATTACTATAACAATGTCATTTCCTTCATTGATGCCATCAAGTCCATATAATATCCTCTCTCCATGCTTTGCCTGAAGTTCATAGCAGAAAGTGAGAAACTCTATAATTAACTGCTACAAAAAATCATATCAGAGTTTAGATGTAAAGGTATAAATCATGAGAACACATCAAATGAATTCATGAGGACATTGGAAAATATCAGAATTCAGATGTAAACAACAATTATAAATGTAACAACCTGCCAAAACCTTCGACTTGTTATGCTGCGAAACTTGCAGTTGACAAGCTCCCCATTCCTTCTATATGTAAATGCTATCACGTTCTGCTCATGCAAAAGAAAAATGTTCTCAGACAAATTAGGGGAATGTAGCAGATTTATATGACTTGCATGAAATAAGCGATATAGGCAATAACAAGATCTGGAGAAACCAGATATAATTAAGAAAAAAGTGATCTTAACAATTGGATTGAAACTTGATATAATCATAAACCAATGTAGCAAAAATCAAAAAATTTGTCAAACACCGAAAACATCAATTAAATAGGAACACAAGAATATATACCTTATCATCTATCATTTGCATAACAGCATTTTTCTGCAAAATTTCTGCCGATATCATTCGCCCAGCGAAGTACTCGATCAGCTGTAGCATGTCATATAATATCATTGCCAATTACTCTGTGTGTGCGTGTGTATAAACAATGTTAAACATGAAACGGCATTCTTACAATTGTTATTGAGACAGTTAGACTATCATGATAAATAAATAACAAAAGTTTTATAGTAAGAATCCATAAAACCATGTAAGCTTGTATATACATAGTTTCACAGAGAAACTAAAACAGTTTGTGCTTTATGCGAGTTGTTAGCTAGACTCTATACTTATTTTGTAACAGTTATGAAAAAACAAATGTTTAGCTACATTAGGGCTTCCTTATCCGTAGTTCCGTACATTTGGATCTTATTCTCAGTCCACCAATCCTACCATGTACCCATTGTTCATTCAGGGATTACCCCTCACTGATATGCATCAATGGGTACCCTTAACAACTACTCATAACCAAGAAAGCCCTAATATCAAAGACCATAGCAGTTTTAAGGTAACCCAAGAAGATTAAAATTAGTTTTATAGTATAAACTATTATCCCTGGTATCATCTTGTTGCATATTTTCCACTATGAACTTAACATGATTAAATATGACATGTATTTGATGTTTGGCTATTAACTTATATGATTAAGGTGAACTGATGGTGTGCCATCCGTATTTTTTAATCAACTAGTTGGATACCCGCGCATAGCAGCGGTGATAATTTTTTTTTGACCTAACTCTCCCCGCAATTCTCTACCCGCTAAGTGAATTCGTTTCACAACACTTCGAATGTATACGTGTCTGTTGTGTGTGTTTGTTTGGGTTTCCCGTAGCTTTCCCGCAACACCATTCTCGCATGAAAAAGACTCTCACACAGTCTCTTACCAATAAAACACTCTCTTCAAATGTATATAATTTTTACAAAACAAGTTTGTATTCAAATTAAGGTTAAAGTTGTAAAAAATTTAAATCAAAATAAAATAAACCCACTAAAAATGTAAAAAACTAAAAATTTATAAAAATATATCAAAATGAATGTTGAAACAACTACTCATAACCAAGAAAGCCCTAATATCAAAGACCATAGCAGTTTTAAGGTAACCCAAGAAGATTAAAATTAGTTTTATAGTATAAACTATTATCCCTGGTATCATCTTGTTGCATATTTTCCACTATGAACTTAACATGATTAAATATGACATGTATTTGATGTTTGGCTATTAACTTATATGATTAAGGTGAACTGATGGTGTGCCATCAGTATTTTTTAATCAATGAAATCATGGTAATATGCAAATTTATACCTTATCATCTACGGCAACCATATGATAAAGACCTCGAAACTGTTCCTGGGGAAATACATACAAACCAATTCTACAGGTCTTATACTTGATTGCTTCAGCACACAATTTATCCCTAGCCTAATGGTAAAGTCCTCTCTTATCTGTTTGCTTACACAATCTCGACTCTCGTTCCCTCCTTATTTCGCCAATGAAATGAAACAAGTGACATTGAATAAACTGTAGCCAAGACATCGTGAAGAACTTATATTCCAGAATTGTCTATCTGCAATTGAAGAGCATAAAGTATAGTGAAATACCTCATCACCTAGTGGCTCTAGCCGCAAGGTCTCTTCCGTCGGTTTTCTAGAAAGATTATTTCTGTTGACTTTAACTTTTGTGGGATCTACATCTTCCAAGACCTCAATAACCATTAAATAATGTAAATTCAATCTGCAATGTAAAGTAAATGAAGTGAAGAAATAAAAAATCAAAGTTTACATACATGACCAGCCCATCCACATTCAAGATTAAAGCATCTCCATATTGCAACCTTCCTGAATACAATGTGGAAACAAAAATTTCTCTAAGATGTCCAAGAATGTAGATAAGCATGAGATCAAACACTCTTCCTTCCCATAAGAAAGTTAAATGCGATAAACCATTTAGACTCGAAAAATCCTATAGAAGATTATTCTATTTGAAATGCTTACTGAAGAGTCAATACAGTAAACAATATTCATCAAGCAATATAACATTGATTTGAGTTTTTAAGTACAAAAGTAAGTTGTTTGGCACCAATGTTAAAAGTTTTAAAAAAAATAAAATCTTTGTATGTTTGGGAACAGAAGTGGTAAAACAATACGGCTTACTCATTCTGGCTTATATGGAATGATAAAGTCCTCTCCTCGGACCGCCCGCCTTTGCACTGTGTCAACAGAAAGTAAATCCATAAACAACTGAACCTAGAAACAAATCAGCTGATAAATTTTAAACCAAAATCAACAAGGATAAAGGTATTCACTAGAGAATGTACTTTAACAAGTGTGAATATTATGAAAAAGATATTTCTCACCCCAAGTTATTTAGCTTGTAAAAGTGCCCCACACTTGTAATCTTAAATTATTTATATGTGCAAGTCACTCAAAGTGACGGAAATGTCAAAAAGGCATTTACAAATTGGATGACTTAGTGCATTCACTATGATGAACCTGTTCAAAAGGTTTATGAAGTGCCATGTCATGCCACAACAGAAAATAATAAACCTTTCCTTTTTAAACAAAATCTATAGACCTTTTCTAGCTTGAATATACATTAATAATTTTAGTAAGATACTTGTAACAACAAGATATTACACTGCGACAAGCAAATTATAATGAAAACCAAAACAAACACCAAACACAACGATTTACTTGGTTTGACTAGTCAAGCCTGACCACTAACGAAAAACTCAATAAAGATTTGCAATCACAAGATCCGCTTAAACTCTCAACAATATTGAACACCTTCACAAATCTCTCTCTCAGAAGTTTTATCTCCTCTAATGCTCTATGATTATAAACCCCTTACATACTCAATGTAAAATTCCTAATTAACTCCTACGTAATCTGTAACAACACGTTATCTACTTCTAATTTGGATGAATACCAAATTAAAAAATACATTTTTAGGAGTTTGAGTCATTATCTAACAACCTCGTCTAATTACTGCAATTTGGGTTTGTCTTCTACACCTTGTGTCCATTTATAAGTTTCTGTTTTTGAATTTAATATATAATCTGGTTTTATGTTAATAAAAGGGCAAATTGCACAAAAAAAGCATCATACTTCAAGGCTTTTAGGCCAATTTGATTTGTAGGTACTTAATGTTTTTCTTCACAGTTAAATTTTTGTGCAATATAATGTTTTTTGACTTTCCGAAAGAAGTTATATGTCATAAATTTTAGCTGCATTGACTTTTAAATGCTAAACCATAATGATACATCATGTTAATTAACCATTTCAGCTAAAAAAAATGAAGGGTAACATATTTTGAAAACTCGAAAAAACCAAAAAACAAAACGTTACATTCCACAAAAACTTAACTTGAGTAGCTTAAATTAAGAAAAAAGAGCGATTTTTCCTAATAAGAAAAATGTGAATTTCCTTACAAATAACCACGCCTAGCGGTAAGGTGTTTGGTTTTCTCAAAAGAGGTCAGGTGTCAATACCTGGCTCGCTAGGTGTGTACATTTGGGCCGGAAGTAAACTAGTAAAAGTTAGATAAGAAATGAATGATATATATATATACCGATGGACAAATGAAGTTTGTATATTGACCAGGCGTAGACCACCATTTAGTCCCAGTTATTTTTTCGACTT
>BQNB010134165.1:0-18352 GCA_026074375.1 Tanacetum coccineum | reverse complement strand
CCACCTTTTTGCGGATCCGGTAAGAGTAAAGGGAAAAACTCAGAGCATGACTGCGTCTTTAGAGACTCCGAGAATATTGAATAAGCCAACGATGCTGAGGAACCAATCAATGTGATCGTGAGCATCCTCGTCTTTGTTCCCGGAGAAAGTGTCTTCCCCAATTCGAGAATGAATTGACTCTTGATTTTGAAATTGATATTGCCTTCGATTTCGGGTTTAACCACGCCCGGTGCCTGGTTTTCTCATGACAATGCTAAGTATTGTTCCATGGTGAGAGTATCTACGTCTACTCCTGCCATAGTTCCTGCAGATATATAGTTTAGGGAGATAAGAGAAAAAAATAAAATAATCAAATTAATTGTAATTTTTAGCTAAGTATTGTTCCATGGTGAGAGTATCTACGTCTACTCCTGCCATAGTTCCTGCAGATATATAGTTTAGGGAGATAAGAGAAAAAAATAAAATAATCAAATTAATTGTAATTTTTAGCTCCCCGATAGCGGCGCCAAAAACTTGATGCATATTTTATTTTAAAATATATTTTTACTAAGTTTTAAATTTATAAAACTCGATCTACCTGACCACGCACTAACGGGCAGAGAATCAGATCGTATGTAGTATATAATGGTAAATACGAGGTTGTAACACCCCCAAACTACGATACGCGGTGGAATACAACATTTGGGGTGCTACTTCATAATACATGCACACCAGTAAACGCTTAATGATACGTTTATAAAACACAATTTCATTTATTAGGAAGATCAAAGTTACATAGGTCCCAATACCAACATAGAAATTTATTTCTAAAAGTCACAACACGACTTGGTTTCTAAAACATTAATTTAGTTTATGGCACTGCTTCACCGTGACACCGTCCTTGATATCCGCGTTCCGTCCCGTCCAGCCATCCACAATAATTAACCTGGGATACATGCTTAAAAACATCAACAAAACGTTGAGTGAATTCATAGAGTTTACACACAAACAGTTAGAACGCACATTTAATTCAACAAAACATATAAAATTGCTCGCAAGCCAAGTTATATATAAATAATGTATTCCAACTAATGAGCTCGTGTACTGACACTTAACACATTCATCCTATCAGGCTTACGTACCTCTCAAACAAATCTTTATCTCCCTTCGGGTAAGTATACCCATTCACTCACGTCCTAAGCCGTACCTCAGCAAAACAAAAGCGACCTATACGCTTGCTACCATTCAAGAGCACATAGCACATAAGACACATAGAGTATATAATTCGGCGGCAATGATTCCGATAAAAACACATATTGTTGAAAGACAATTGGAAAACAATCAAGAAAACAATTAAGCATCATGGGCTCGTTGCTCGTTCGACGAAAAAAAAAAATTCCAACGTTTACGCATCACGACTTACATAGTCGACTCGGTCCTATCGCGTCGCCTCAAATCCTAGACGCCCAACTTATCAAGTCGAGATAACTACATACATTCCTATTTTGATATCGTTCGGCTTAAGGCGTTAGCTACTTTGATCGTTCTTCCAGGATGGAAACGGATGTCACCATTCGGCTGGAATCTCCAATCTTTTCGCTTTTCCATACGCACACAAAGTCGTTACGTTAAGGAGTAAGGATCACTAACCTTAAGTCAGGTGTTGCTTAGTGCCTTATTCTAATCCTCGACGACATCAGGTATACTTACGACTATATGGTATATGCTTAATTACACATACCATTTTCCATTAAAAACGGACTTAAAAGACTAAAAACGTACCAAAAATACATTGTATTTGTATGTTTGCATTTGTATTGTGCAGGAAACGGATATTCAATAAGAAAGCCAAAAATAACCAAACCAAGCACGGGATGGAAAAGCCAAAGTCAGTCAAAGTCAAAAGTCAGTCTCATGAAAAAAATACAACTTGAGGGACTAAAACTGCCAAACCTCAAGTTGTATTACAAAAGTAAAAGACAAGGGTCGAAATTGCAAAACGGGCAAAGTTTGCAATGAAGTTATATAACTTGAGGGGACCAAAGCTGCCAACCTACCCAAACTCCATTCTTCCCGCCCAAAACAAAACCCAGGTACAGAGTAGGGATGTCTTCCCATACCTTCTCCCTGCAAACCACTCAACACCCTAGATAAATCATTTCAACCACTCCTCTATCAACCCCCCAGCTGTATAAGTGCCATGTTGGCAATCCCTCACCATTCCCAAGTATTTTCGATGGCTATGATTGACTCCAAAGAAGCACAAAAGAAATTGAAGGCTGGGATTTGTTTTAGAATCACCTCACACAACAAGCACACTTGGTTTTTGTCTCTACAAAGAAACACAGAAGAAAGAAGTCGAAGAAAAGAAGACTTCGGCTATAAATAGAGCCTTTTGTAAGCCTTTGAGGCAACTAGTTAGTAGTTAATTTTAGAATATCCTAGCTTAATTTCTAACTCAGCTTATTTAAGTTTTTAAAGTCATTTTACAGCTTTTACTTTCAGCTTTGTAACACTTTCAAGTTTTAATGTAAATTTGGAGTTTTGAAGTCATTTCTTGAATATTTGTATGTCCTTTGTTAAAAGCATCACTCAAGTTGTTTTAAGACTTATTAAATCATATGAGTCGTTTGTTTTAACAAGCTGTTTTGTTTAGTAAAGAAAAAAAAAGATAAGAAGTTAAGAGAAATTAAACAAAAACACTCTCAAATACACCCACAGCTTATTTTATAAATGGATGAAAAGCAGTTTCTGGATGGGCTTATGACCTACTAGCTTGTTTTATACAAGTGAGAGCTTGTAGATTTTCTTTTTGTTTGACCCTGATTTAGAGCAAGGGTGTTGTAAGTTTCTCTTTTTCTTACTTTTCTTATTTGCTATAGAACTGCTTATTAGTGCCTATTTGTTACTTATGTTTACTTATTTGTGCTTTATCAGAATGTTTAGTGCTTATCTTACTTAGATTTTAGTTTAAAAAAGTGATTTAGTGCATACTCTTAGTTTAGTACTGTTAGTTCATTTAATAAAACTGTTAGTTTTGAGTTAATACTGTTAGATTAATTTAGCTTATTTAAGTGCTTATCACTGATTGAAATCTGTTCATAAGTACCTTATTTTGTCATTTGATAATCTGTTTTTAACAAATTAGAATCCAATCAGCTTAATATTGAAAATTACTTTTAAAACTTTAAGAGGTTTTTTTAGAACAAGCGGTACTAACTTAGACCTAGGCGGTACTAACTTTTAAAGCTACGTACTAACTTTTAGTTAGTACAGGTAGTATCACCAATTTTTGATTCTCACTTTTAGGTTAGTTAGGTTAGGTTTTAGGTTATGATTTTTTGAGCATAAGCTCATTGGAGGGTGAACTAAATCTGTTTGAGGTTTGTTTAAAGTTTTGAGCTTATTTCAGTAGCTTATTTTAGGTCTAAAAGTGCTTATTTTCATTAAAATCCAAAAAATAGTAGTGTAGTCATTTGTGCTTATTGTGCTTATTTTAGTGGCTTATTTAAAAAAGTGAATAGGTGGGCTTAATAAGGACTCATTAGTGAGCTTATTTCCAAAAGCCCACTTTTCAGTTTGGCTTATTGGTGATTTTAGCTTATTTTTATTTTTGCTTATTTAAGAAAAAGTTAGAGTTTACTACTTTTTGATGCAAATCGAGTTAAGTTAAGTTTGTGTTTGGTTTAAAAAAGCTTTTTGAATCAAGATTAAGGCAACATATAAGCTTTCCAAAACATCTCTCCTTTTGACTTGAGTTTAATTTTGAGTTGAGTGCCAAAAAACCAAAACTAAAAGTTTAAGCAACTTTCCTGCAATCAGCCGCTTAATGCTTGTTGGAGCTTATAAAGTGCTTATTTTCGCAAGGTGTCTTTATTTCAAGTTCTTAAAAACATGTTTGAACAACTTTCGTGTATTTGTGTTTTGCAAAAAACGACTTTTAAAATCATGCACTTTTGGGGACTTGGACTAAAAAACGGGATAGGGTGGTTCAGGGTAGAAAAAAAAGAATATTATTTTGTCTCTTTGTCACAAATCGTCCTGTCGTTAGTTCATTGTTTAGTACCTTGTTAGTTTTTAGTTTTAATTATTAGTTAGGTTATTGTAAATAGTTGCTTAGTCATATGCCTTAATGCTAAATTAGGGTTATTAATTATCAGTTTTAGCTTATTTGCTTATTTCTTGTTTCATTGTGTTTTGTTAAAGCTAGCATACTGAACTTAAAGCTAGCGACTAACTCAAGTTAGAACTTGTTAGAATTAAAACTGTTAGTACGTTGTTATTACTGATGAGTTGTTCGTGCTTATCTAGCTTAATATCCTTTTTGAATTGCTATATTTAGGTTAGTTTAGCTTATTTGTTTGTCTTAAGCTTATTTTGAGCTTATTTGGTCTTAGTATACAAAGTTTTAAGTGTTTTTACCATTTCAAGCTTTTATTCTTGTTCCAGCTTATTTTCTTTGCTTATTTTTATGTGCATTTGCTTATCAGTGTTAGTGCCCAACCATTCCTTGTCATTTTCAAACATCAATCATCAATCCGTCATTCGATTTTCCATTCAAGCCTCGTTGGACATAGACGACCCGGGAACTCAACTTCGGCTGCATAATAATTTATTTAGAGATTGTTGAACTTCTATCCTGGTCAAAGCAAAATTGGTTGAGTGTTTGCTTTTATATTATATATATATATATATATTATTGACGAGTCACTATCCCAGAGCAAACGGCTACTGTTAAGTGGAACATCAAATCCGTTAATGGCTGTATTTTTAGTTTGCCAAAAACTGCAAAGCAAACCATAGTTGGATGTAGGTAAAAAGATGTTGCTGATACTAAAAGATGTTGCTGAATGCTGAAAATACAGGTTGCTGCTAAAGAAGGAGTAGAGTGCACAAGAATAAGAAATGATAAAGAATGTTTGGATACATCCTCTGTGCGTTTAAAAGAAGCATAAAGGAATTGGAAGAAACAAAAGTTAAAATAGTTTAGACATTCCATGATTAAGGAGAGATGTTAGGATAATGTTTTCTTAACTTTAGTACCGACAGAACAAATAGTATAGTAATGACAGTTATACTAGTCCGACATACAAAGTATTAAGTACTGTTAGTTAGTTAGTACTGTTAGTAAAAGTTATTAGTACCGCTGAGAAGATATTTCAAAGATATTTATGGAGATATTTTTTAGAAAAAGATATTTAAGCCCTTTTAGGGTTATCCCTGATAATATTAAAAGGATCACATTTGGGCATAGTTAAACAGAGACGATAAGATAGTAAGACAGACAAATACACAAGCTTGCACAAACATATACCAATCATATTCAATCTGTAATCACAAGAACACTAATAAAGTTTATCCAGTGTTCATTGTTCTTCCTTAGTACCTGTGTTAAGATTCCGCATTAACACATACTATTAATAGTCATTGTTTCTACATAGTCATTTGTATTTATACATCCTGGCTATCATCCTTTATAGGCTGCAAAGATCCATTCAGTTTATCAGGACTTTCAGTTTCCCCTGTAGATCTTTATCCAGTTTACTTTTATCCACCATAGGGGTGTCAACGGGATCACTAGATAGCATACCATATTTCTTTATTATTTTAAGAGCATAATTGGACTGGTTAATAAAGATGCCTCTGGGTCTTTGAGAACTCTGAAGTCCTAGAAAGAAAGTCATTTGCCCCATCATTGACATATTAAATTTAGAAGTCATTATTTTAGCAAATTCATCACACATAGCAGGATTAGTAGAGGCAAAAATTATATCGTCGACATAAATTTATACCAATAAGAATGGCGCGTCCTGCTTTTCTGGTGAATAGTGTTGGATCGACTACACCCTTGGAGAATTCTTGTGATAGTAGAAAACTGGTCAGCATATCATACCAACCGGTGGACTTGTTTAATGACCATAAGTCCTTTTTGAGCCTGTACACATATTTGGCTTGTCTGGATCTACAAATCCTTCTGGTTGAGAACTATAAACCACTTCGCATAGCTTACCATTTAAGAAAGCCATTTTGACATCCATCTGATAGATTGTCATGTTCTTGGTGGCAGCATTAGCAATGAAGATACGAATGGCTTCTATTCTGGCAACATGTGCAAACGATTCCTTGAAGTCTATTCCCTCCTCTTGTCGGTATCCTTTAGCAACTAATCGAGCCTTGTTTTTTAGTACACCGCCACATTCGTCTTTCTTGACTTTGAAGATCCACTTCAGTTTGATCAACATTATGAGATCTGGACACGATACTAATTCCCATACTTGCAGTCTCTCGAATTCATGTATTTCTTCTTGCATCGCGTCAATCTAGGAGGGTTTAAGCATTGCTTCTTTATAATTATTCGGTTCAACTGAAGTGAGAAAGGCATAAAAATAACACCACATGGCGTCAGACTAAAGTTGCTTTCTGATGGAGACTGAGCGAGAAGGATATTCGATCACATTTTCTATTGAATGATTCTTAGTCTATTTACCAAGAAGTTCAAATGGAGTGTGGGATGGCCGCACATCAGATGACGATTCTTGAGAAGTTGAGTCTTCATGAAGAGTTTCATAAAGTGAATCATCATGAAAGTGTGGTGTTTTTGGGGATTCTTCAACACCTTAAGATATAATTGGAGATTTTTCTTGTTCTTGTGTTGATGGGTTACTTGTTGATGGTGCATCTTGGTCAATTGAAGTTGACACAAGCGAATCAGCTATATAAACAGCCTTTGGTGTATCAGCTACTTGAACTGGAGAACTAGCACTCGGTGGAGGATTGAAGTATTCGATCAACATCGTTAGAACAAACGATCAACATTCTGGTTGGTAGATTCAAGGTTGTTGAGGAATAGATGTTTGGTACGAGTCTTTGAACTGATGTTACAGGAGACATAAATTGGAGCCCGAAGTCCTGAACTTGTTGGGATAAAAAGACTTCATGATGTTCTTAAAGTTACTGCTGCTAAGGTTTGTGTTACTGCTACTATATAAAGTTAGTACATTCATTAACATTAGTGAAAATATGCTAATAGGTTTAGTCCTGCTAGTAAAAGTATAGTACTGCTCTCCACAGTTACTACTGCAGGTATATATAAGTAGCTTCCAATGCAAAGATAGTATTGCTAGTGAAAGGTTAGTACTACTGATGATAGAAGTGAAGAAAATATTCAGAGTAGTTACAACTGTTTGTACACAGTAAATTGCGCTTGTGTTATTAAGTACTACTGATGGTTTTAGAATGTTAATTGCAGCTAGTACAAAATTAACAACAGCTCAAGATTAAGACGCTGAAAGAGTTTCTCCTATCAGGATGGATAAAGACAAAAGAAAGGATAAAGAATGATAGAGATCAAGATTACTTATATAAAAGTAATAATTATTTTTAGAATAAGATCATAGAGAATATTCTAAGTTTTATGAATATATAGTAATCGACAAGGACTCTGGTTATAAAAAGAGTCCTAGGGCATAGATTTTGATATCTTTTGTATTCATACATTAATCATCAAGGTTTGTAACACTAATACTAGGAGAGTAATCATATTATTTTAATAATAATATTGGAGCTTATATTGTTGAGAATTATATTGTCTTGTGTTACCTGTTTTATTGAAGAATTCATCTTATAATAAAGATATAGTTTCTCCCCCACCCGCCATGCATACTCTTCAGTATAGATCAAACAAAGTTTCTTAATTAAGTTGTGTTAGATTTATCTAGCATAACTAAACTTTAAACAAGCTTAAGTAATTTTATCATTAGAAGTTAACTGGGATCAACATAACTGAATTGTTTAGAATCCATTGCTGTCAGCTCATCGAAATGTACATAATAGTTTTCCATTATTTTCTGGGATCGTCCTGTTAAGATTCTGAGAAAGCTTCTAGTATTGGGCGCGCAACCAACAAAAATACCAATATCGGCCTTTGCATTTAGTTTACCCAAATATTCACTATCATTGGTCGGATAACATAGTGAACTAAATACATGAAGAAACGATAAATCTGGCTTCTTGTCGTGCATCAGCTCATATGGAGTTTTGCTATATCGGAGACGGATCAGGGAACGGTTTTAGGTATAACAAGCTGTGTTGATTGCTTCGGCCTACAGAAATAATAGAGCTTTTTAAAATATCAACATTGTGCGAGCAGCTTCCATTAGAGTCTGGTTTCGTCTTTCAACAACGCCATTCTATTGAGGAGTGCGAGCAACAGATGTTTGATGCGAGATGCCGACATTTTTATAAAATTCTCGAAGGGTTTGATTGACAAATTCAGTTCGATTATATGTTCTAACATTACGGACTGTGGCATTCAAACGAACTTGAATATTTTTAATGCATGATGATAGCGTAGGAGCTTCATCCTTTGATCTTAGAAATTTGACCCAAGTAAATCGTGAGTAATCATCAACAATCACCAAGATATACCTTTTCCCGTTAATGCTATCCACATGCATCGGGCCACAAAGATCCATATGTAAAAGATAGAGTTTCTCTTGGTTAGTGTCCTCAGCTTTTGGTTGATGAGAGGATTTCTTGATTTTGCCTAATGCACATGCTGAACACAGATGATCTTTCTTAAATTTAAGATTTGGAATGCCTCGTGCAAGACCGTCTTTGGCTAGCTTATTTAGAGTACCAAAGTTGAGATGAGATAACTGACGGTGCCATAACCAGCTCTTAGCCTTTGAAGCTTTTGATAATAACAGATCAGAGAAGTCTTTAGCATGTCATCAAGAGAAATTGTGTACAAGTTTGTGTCTCTGGATCCTGAAAGTAGATCAACACCGTCTAAATTCCGAATGAAGAAGTGTTTTTTCGAAAAGCAACTTCAAGATCCGAGTGTCAGAACTGTCCAACAGAAAACAAGTTGTGTCCGAGTCCTTCAACATAATATATCCTTGAGATAGTTACATTCCCCAGCTGATAATCACCATAACCCATAATCTTTTTAATTTGGTCATTTTCAAATCTAACAGTTCCCAGAAATTTACTAACGAAGTTCATGAGCTGAGAGCGGTTCCCTGTCATATGTGTTGAGGATCTGGAGTTCAGATACCAGAGAACAATCTGGATAACCTGTCATTGACAGGAGAAGAAGAAGATGGAACATCTGTAGCATTGGATCCCCAAGAATGGTTGGGTTCTGAGTTGTTAGCAATCCTAGATTCTATAATCTTAGGTTTTTTACTCGAACCTACATAGTTTACTTGTTTGGGTTTCCTGCTATAGACTTTAATCTCTGATTTTTGCGTTTATACTGAGTGATAAGTGGTTTTCTTAGGAGACACTAAGTTAGCTGAAGTGAACCTAGTTAAAGGGCACGGGTTACCAACTAAAGTGAAAAGTTTTCCTATTGGTTCCACTTTATCCTCCTTCAAGTGAACACTTTACCCATAGGTTTCCAAATATTATGTTGTTGGCTTTGCTTAGCAGACGTAGATTTAGATCGCACATTCACATCATTCACAAAATCAAGGAAACACACATCATGATTTGCATCAAACCTACATTGTTTACATTTGACACAAATTAACTCAGAATTGCATTAACATATATCTTAACATTTGTAAATTCATCACAAAAGGGACTTTAACATGATCTTTTATTGAGAACTAAATTTGCTCTCCTAAGTTGGACTTCTACTTTATTTTTCATGTTGCTATTTGGTGTTTGCGAGATCCTATCATTCTTTTTATTCCCTGTAGGCTGTGATCTGCTAGCACTAGTAGAACTCTTCAATCCTATATAAGGCAACACAAGTTTGCTAGAATCTGGTGTTTTGGATGACTCTAACTGTTTATGAATGTTGCTTGAGGATGTGAGAGGTTCAGAAAACCTAACTTTCTTGACTTTGTTTATTGGTGTGACAACAACTAATTTCCCACTAGGTTTAATCGCATTAGGGTATGTATCTCAAACATAAACTAGTAACTCCTGAATTCGTTTGGCATGCTTACAGGCAAAGTCTAACGCATTATCTAAAGGTTTTTTTGCTTTAGCTTGTTCGACTATTCCTCGAAGAATATTTTCTTGTTCTTGAGTTTACTTAAGATAGTATATGTGAGCATCTTTATTTTTCACTAACCTAGGAGCTAGAGGGTCTAAATCAAGTTTGAACATCCCTGGAGAAATAGTTGTGGCATTAGTTATTATGGTGTCATTATCAAGTATATTTTTACCTTTTAATCTTCTTAATTCATTTTGTAATGCTGTTGTCACAAAAACCTTTTTTTGAATTTGACCTTTTAAATTCGCATTTTCCATAGATTTAAAGTTCAATTGAGCAATCAAAGATTCACAATGTTCCTTAGAAAGAGCACGAGTCTTTTTAATCGAATCAAATCGATCTTTGTAAATCTTTTTCAAATGGTCAATTTCTTTATGCAAAACCCCATTTTCAGAGAGTAATTTGGATAAACTATGCTCCAACTCAATGTTTATGGTCTCAATTTCATCCATATCTTGTTTCACTTTCTCTTCCTTGTTATTTTCTCTCATAGATTTGATACGTTCCTTCAACTTACAAATGGTAGTGTCTTTAGTTTGTAGTTGAGCTTTTAAATCGTTATTTTCAAAATATTCTAGAATTTCAAGAGCATTTTGATTATTACAGGATTTGTCCTCTTGAAAAATTTGTTGATTAAGTTGTATGTTTAGTTCTAAAGAAATGCAATGTTTTTCAAGTTTTGCAAAACTATTTAAAAGTTCAGTGTATACATCTCGTTCAACCATATTTTTCCTTTTGACAAGCTCAGCTTCAAGATCTAAACACTTGTTACAAGATTCACTTTTCTTCATTTCCAAATTCATAGAATCATCAAAAATAGCAGTAGACTTCATCACAGTAAGCAAAACATCTTGAGACATGATTTGGTGTAAGAGTCGATCATTGTTAAGAAAAAGTGTTGGGATTAAATACCTTCTTAATGCTGCTAGTATTACTGCTGCTCATATCAGAGTTAATACTGCTCAGTTGTGTTAGTACTGCTCAAGAACTTCAAAGAAAAATGCTAAGTGTTTACTACTGCTAGTACACAGTTAGTATTGCTAGTGTAAAGTTACTACTGCTAGTGTAAGGTTACTACTGCTAGTGCATATTACTGCTGCTCAGAGACTTAGAAGAAAAACTGCTAAGTAGTTACTACTGCTAGTACAAAAGTTACTACTGTTAGTACAAAGTTAATGCTGTTGAAGGAGTTAATGCTGCTAGTGAAGAAGTTAGTAAGTGCTTGAGTTTATTAGTACTGCTTATCGTGATTATATAGTTTATTTTTGTGTAAAAGATAATGTAAACCTATTGTTTAAAAGATTTGATATTCTTAGGAAAGTATTGTAAGCCGTTTAGGACTCCTTGGTGTATAAAAGGAGGTTCTAGGGCATAGAGTTTGATACGAGTCATTCATAGAATTATCATAGCTTCAAGGTCTTTGTAACCCAATACTTTGAAGTTTTTCATATATTAATAATATTAGAGCTTTTGTTTGGTTTTGATTATATTTCATATCATACTGTTTCGATTGATTAGTTCAACTTAATAATAAATATAGATTCCGCATAATCTTTAATACATTCAAACAAAGTTTCTACTATAGTTGTGTTAGATTTATCTAATATAACTAATCCTTATACAAGCTTAAGGAATTCGATCTATTGTAGTGGGACCAACAAGTGGTATCAAAGCTTGTTGCTTTAAGAAACTTTTCTAGAAGATATAGATCAAGATTCTGCACACATGGTGGCTGCATCCAAAGTTCCCATGCTCAAACCGGGTGAGTTTGAGTTGAAGGATGGATGATTAGAACAATACATCCAGATGATAGACTATGCACTGTGGGAAGTCATAGAGAATGGTGCAACCTTGCCAAAAATAGCAGTTGTGGAAGGTGTTGAAAAAGTGATGCCTATTACATCTGCTAAAGATAAGGATCAGAGAAGATTAGAAGTGAAGGCTAGAAGTACTTTAATGATGGGCATTCCCAATGAACATCAGTTAAAGTTTAACTCTATAAAGGATGCTAAGCTGTTGCTGGAAGCTATAGAAAAAAGATTTGGTGGGAATGCAACTACTAAGAAGACTTAAAGAAATCTCTTAAAGCATCAATATGAAAACTTCACTGCTCTAAGCTCAGAGATGCTTGATCAAACCTTTGATAGGCTTCAAAAGCTTGTAATTCAGTTGGATCTTTTGGATGAAAAGCTTTCACAAGAAGATGTTAATAAAAAGTTATTAAGAAGCTTGTCACCTGAGTGGAATACACATGCTGTTGTGTGGAGGAATAAAGCTGAGTTAGATACAATGAGCATGGATGATCTCTATAACAACCTCAAGGTGTATAACCAAATTCAAAGGATTCTAGCTATAAGTTCAAAGCACACAGAAAATGGCCTTTGTGTCCTCTTCAAGATAGACAAGCACTATCAGCTCTAATGAAGCAGTTAATGCTGCTCATAGGATTACTACTGCTAGCACTCAAGTTAATACATCTTACTCTACAAATATTGAAAACTAGAGTGATGATTGTTATTTGTATTCATCTTTGCAAGTCAACCAAATAGTCGCTCAACTGCACATGAGGACTGTACAACAAAATCCATCCTGATGACATAGAAGAGATGAAATGAGATGGCAAATAGCCATGTTGACAAAGAGGCTAGAATGTTTTTCAGAATACAAAGAAGGACGCTTCTGTTAATGTGCAATTGAGCCCATTAGTTTTTGATAAGTCCAAAGTGGAGTGCTACAACTGCCGACAAGAGGGACATTTTTCAAGAGATTGTAAGCTCCAAGAAATCAGACAACAAGAACAGGAAAGCTCAAGAAGGAGTTTGCCTTGTGAAACCACTCTACTTCTCTTACATACATTGGTGTCAGAGATGGCCTGGGTGGCTATGACTAGAGTGATCAGGCAAAGGAATGGCCTAATTATGCACTCATGTCTTACTCATCTTTAAGTTCTGACTCAGAGGTTTCCAATGATTCAAATTGTCTAAAATCTTATATGGAAACTGTTAAAATACTTAAATCTCAAAATGATCAACTATTAAGAGATTTAGTGAAATCTATTTAATAGATTTAGGGTTAAAAAAAGGTTTAGAATCATAGAAGAAAAACTGAATTTTATAACAAGAATGAGTCTGTTTATGTAGAAAAACATTAATGGCTAAAAAAGAGATATTCAAGTAGTAAAAAATAACTATTAGAGAGCTTAGGAAGAAGCTTGAAAAAATTCAAAAAGAAAAAGATAGCATTCAATTTAATGTAGATAAATTTGAAAATGCATCTAAAAGTTTAAACAAGATCATAGAGTGTCAAATAGTTGACAATTGCAAGAAAGGTTTAGGCTATAAAAATTATAATGTAGTTCCACCTCCCTACACATGAAATTTTATGCCTCCAACACCTGACTTGTCTTTTACTGGTTTAGATAAGTTTGCTAATGATCCTGTAGTCGAGAATAGTAAAGCTAAGTTTAGTGAAGAAGACATAAGGTAGTTTTAGGAAGAATGATGATGCCTCAATTATTGAAAAATGGGTGTCAGATGATGAGGAAGAGGGTGTGTCTCAGCCTAAGATTGAAAAGAAAACAGTTAGGCCTAGTATTGTTAAGAAATAGCTTGTCAAATCTAAACAACAAGAAAAAAACTGCTAGGAAAACTGTTAAACAAGTTGAGCAACATAGGCAAAACACTTACAGTCCAAGAGGAAATCAAAGAAATTAGAACAATATGATATCTCAAAAACTAAGAAGCAATTTTGAGATGTTTAATAAGGTCTGTTATGTGTGTGGAAGCTTTGATCATCTACAAGTTGATTGCAATTACCATCAAAAACAGTTTCAAAATCAAAGGATGGTAAAACCTGTTTGGAACAATGCTCAAAAAAAAAAAAAAAATAAAAAAAAGGGTGAATCATCAAAACTTTGCTAAAAAGACTCACCCCTGTGCTAAAAAGAACTTAGTTCCAAGAGCAGTACTAATAAAGTTTGGTTTAGTATCAGTTAATACTGCTAGACAAGTTAATGCTGCTCACTCAAAAACAATAGTGAATGCTGCTAGACCAATGTCATATCTTTCTAAAACAGCACATTCAACTGTTAAGAGGCCCATTCATAAGAACACAACATTCAAAAACAGTAATATTGATCAAAGGGTTAATACTGTTAGTGGTAAAAAATTTAATACTGCTAGGCCAAAAGCAATAGTTAATGTTGTTAAGGGAAATAGTTTAATGTTGTTAAGGCCTCAGTTGTTGTTTGTAAACCAAGATTAAAGTTTTAGACCATGTTTCTAAACACAACAGTACATCAATCACCCTAAAGAAGTTTGGTTATATTGATGCACAAGGCAGATCCAAGTCAGTGATGGCTTAGGTCCCCAAAAGAAACTGATTTTCTTATCTAATGTGCAGGGCAAACCATAAATGGATTTACATGATCAAGGATTAAATGATAGTGGATGCCTCAAGTCACATGACAGGAACATGTCCTATCTTTACAGACTATAAAAGATAGAGAGTGATATGTTGCTTATTGAAGGAACCCTAAGGAGGTAAAAACAAGAAAAGGTACATTTTAAACTGTAATTCAGATTTGAAAATGTTATTTTGTAAAGAGTTAAAGTTTGAATCTCTTTAAGTTCCCCTTACAATGTGTGATAAAACAGAATAAGTGTTTCTATTTAATGACACTAAAATTGTAATGTTTTATCTCCAAACTTTAGTTAATTGATGAAAGCAGGTTTTACTTAGAGTTCTAGAAAGAAAATGATGTATAGTGTTAATTTAAAGAGACATAGTTCCTAAAAAGTTTAAACTTTGCTTTTTTTCAAAAGCCACATCGATGAATCGAAACTTTGGCTAGAAGGCTAGTCACTTAAATTTTAAAACAATGAATAAATGTGTTAATGGAAATCGTTGTAAGAGGTTTTGCTTCTAAACTTTTTTTGAAATGAGCAAACATGTGTTTGCTTGGTCAAAAGGGAAAGGCAGCACAGAGCTCTTGTTAAGACCAAACTAAGATACTCAATCAGTCTTCCATACATTTGTTGCATATGGATATGTTGGATCTAACATTTGTAAAAAGCCTTATGAAGAAATAGTAATGCCTAGTTGTCACAGATGATTTCATTAGGTTTTACTTGGGTTTTCTTTCCTAGCTACTAAGGATGAATATAGTGTCATTCTTAAGTCCTTTATAAATGGGATAGAAATGCGAGCGTACCTGATCACCAAGTTTTAAGGTGATTTATTGTGATAATGGAACTGAAATTCAAAAACAAAGGAAATGAATCATTTTGTGGAATGAAGAGTATTTTAAGACAATTTAGGTACTAGAGCTCACAAACCAAATGGAGTTTGCTAGAGGATAATAGGATACCTAATTGTGGCATGCTAGACTAATGCAAGCTGATTCTAAGTTGCCAACTACTTTTTGGACAATAAGCATTTTTTAATACTAAGCTTTGCTTATGTACAAAATAAGAGTGTTAGTATTAAGCCTCATAACAAGACCCCATATGAATTTTTTCATGTTAGAACACCAACTTTAAGTTTTATGAGACCATTTAGGTGTCCTGTTACCATTCTTAATACCATAAATCACTTAGGCAAATTTGATGGTAAGGCTGATGAAGGTTTCTTTGTTGGATACTCTTTAAATAAAAAGCCTTTAGAGTATATCAATAAAAAACAAGGGGATAGTGGAAAAAACTGCATATTAGGATTAGTGAAAGTACACCTTAATGTTTTTTAGAAGTGGACCAAATTGGCTATTTAATTGATGCTAACAGAGAATACTGAATTATGAGCCAATGGTTGCAGTACACAGTCATAATGTTTTGAGCATGGACAATAAAAGCAAGCGATAATGCAGGTCAAGCTAGAAAGGAGACATAAAATGTCAAAGATTACATTTTGCTACCATTATGGACTGTTGATCCACTATATTCCTAAAATCAAAAAAGTTCTCATGATGATGGATCCAAACCTTCAAGTGATGATGGAAAGAAGTTTGATGAAGATCTAGGAAAAGATAGTGAATGTAAAGATCAAGAGAAGGAAGATAATGTTAACAGCACTAACAATGTTAATGCTGCTAGCATAAATGAAGTTAATGTTTTTGGTGGAAAAACAAGCATTGAACTTTCATTTGATCTAAATATGCCTGCTTTGGAAGATTATAGCATATTTGACTCCTCAAGAGATGATGAAGATGATGGTACACAGGCTGACATGAATAATTTGGATACAACAATCCAAGTCAGTCCTATTCCAACCATAAGAAATCCCTAAAGATCATCCTTTAGATCAAGTGATTGAGATATTGCAATCAGCTACATAAACATGAAAAGATTGTCAAAGAACTGAGGAACATGGTTTGTTAGACAATCAACAAAGAACAACCATAAAGACCTTCAAATCGCTTGTTTGCTTTGCTTTTATCATATGAAGAACCTAAAAATAATTTATTCATAAAGGATTCAAGCAGGATAGAGGCACTGCAGGGAAAGAGCTTCATACAAATTCAAGTTACAAGACTTAGACTTAGTGGATGTACCAAAATAGAAAAATGCTAAAGGCACTTAATGTGGGTTTTGCCAGGAATAACACGATGAAAAAGGAATTGTGATAAAAATAAAGCAAGATTGGTTGCTCAAGGTACACACAAGAAGAAGGGATTGACTATGATGAAGTCTTTGCCCCTGTTGCAAGAATTGAAGCAATTAGGCTATTTTTAGCTTATGCTATCATTGAAAAGATTATTGGAGTATCAAATGATGAAAAAGTGATTTCTCTAGGGAAAATGAAGAAGAGTGTATGTATGTCAACCACCAGGATTTGAAGATCCAGACTTTCCTGATAGAGTATACAAGGTTGAAAAAGCACTGTATGGACTACATCAAGCTCCTAGAGCTTGGTATGAAACCTTGTCAACATATCTGTTGGACAATGGGTTTCAAAGAGGGAAAATTAACAAGACCTTATTCATCAAAAGGCACAAAGGTGATATTTTGCTGGTCCAAGTTTATGTGGATGATATCATCTTTGGTTCAACAAAGAAGGAGCTATGCAATGCATTTGAGAAGTTATGCATGAAATTTCAGATGAGTTCTATGGGAGAACTTACATTCTTCTTAGGATTACAAGTGCAGCAGAAGAAGGATGGCATATTTATTAGTCAAGATAAATATGTTGTTGAAATTTTAAAGAAATTTAGGTTTACAGAAGTCAAGACTGCAAGCACACCAATGGAAACTCAAAAGCCTCTGCTCAAGATGAAAGTGAAGAAAGTTATTGTTCATATGTATAGGTCAATGATTGGTTCATTGATGTATCTTACATCTTCAAGACCTGACATCATGTTTGCAGTGTGTGCCTGTGCTAGATACCAAGTCAATCCAAAGGTTTCACATCTTCATGCTGTGAAAAGGATTTTTTGGTACTTAAAAGGTCAACCAAAATTAGGCCTTTGGTATCTAAAAGATTCTCCTTTTGATTTGGTAGCATACACTGATAGTGATTATGCTGGAGTAAGCTTGGATAGGAAGTCTACAACAGGGTCAATTCCTTGGATGTAGATTAATATCATGGCAGTGCAAGAAACAGACAGTGGTTGCAAATTCCACAAAAAAGTTGAATATGTGGCTGCTTCAAGTTGCTGTGGACAAGTGCTTTGGATTCAGAATCAACTACTTGATTATGGGTACAATTTTATGCATACCAAGATCTTTATTGATAATAACAATACTATTTGCATAATTAAAAATCCTATTTTTCATTAAAAAACAAAGTATATAGAGATCATACATCATTTTATTAGAGATTGCAATAAAAAGAAATTGATTCAAATGGTCAAAATCCATATTGACAAGAATGTTGCAGATTTGCTTACAAAAGCTTTTGATGTAAGTAGATTTCAATATTTGATTGTTTGTATTGGAATGATGAATCAGTCTTTCATCTCTTTATGTTTTTGTAGAGTTTTGTATGAATTAGTACTGTTATCCATGTCATTAAAAGTTTCCGCTAATTAAGTATAATTAATATTGCTGGTTATACTTAATACTGTTGAGTTAATACTGTTAGTTATACTTAATACTAGTGGTATAATTAATATTGTGAAAATTGTAAAAATTGCTATGGCTTGTGTTTTCTTGGTTTTTGGACTAACATTTTGCAGGAAAAACAAAGAAAAGTGTTAGATTGATGAAATGGAAAAGCTGTTTAGAATGGAATTAGAGTTAATACTTGTGACTCAAAGTTAATGCTGCTAGGCATAACTTACTACTGCTTGTTCTAAGTTAATGCTGCTAGGCATAAAACTTACTACTGCTAGGTTACTACTGCTGGTTTCAAGTTAATGTTGTTGAGGGT
>BQNB010134163.1:0-18352 GCA_026074375.1 Tanacetum coccineum | reverse complement strand
TAGAAACATTGTTTTTTAAATTTGTTTATTGAGCGAGCTTCTTTTATGAATGTAGTTATTACATCGGGCAAGTTTAATATGATTTGTTATTTATACTTGATTAGTAAAAGTAGTAAATCTGATAAAGTGGTCGAAAAATATTAAATTTGTGATAAACTAATGACTCAAACCAAAAACGATATATTGCAAGTATGTAGTAACGCTTCATGACCCGCCCGATGGGCGTGCTAGTTTCATAATTTTTATTTCTGAATACCTTTTCATGTACATATCGACAATGTTTAAACTAAAAAAAACATATACTTTATAAAATTAAAGGTTCAAGATTGTTACAATGAGTCGATAAATTAGGCTAATGTTGGTGAAAAAGTTGTTAATGATGTTAGAGACGGAATACCACCTTACTTGAGTTTTTTTTGCATCAATGTATTTCGCTCTACTTGTTTCTGAGTTCTGTCTTCGTCACCTCGAAGAACTCCTGTATATAAATAAATAAAAAAAGGTTCAAACACAACCTTGGTAAAAGCTTTTATAAAGAGGAAGCTATAAATAATATTATATCTTGTCTCAAGAATTCAAACTCGCTAACTACTAAATTTCCTAGCAATTACCACTTTCAATCATAACCATGTTAGCCTTTATTACATATAAATAAATCAAAACAACATGTTATGAATATAACATAAAGCTTGAATTGGAAAATAAGTGAATGAATTCAAGTATAAAACATGTAAAACTATCACTGTACATCTAACATATAACCAGTCATAGGATTCATGCATATAAGTAATCATATGATTTTAGCATGCAAAGTACTTCATAACTTTCGCATATCTTGTAGTTTGTGGTCCTGTAAGATCATGTTCCTCCCCTCTTTACTGTTTTAAGTTGTGGTGGCATTGCCATTCTCTGCCTATCATGTCTCCTGATATTACAACCAACAAATCAAACAAAAGCTAATTATCCAAACACTTTATTATCATCTATATATTGTTTAGTTCTAAAAGTATTCTGCTTTAAAACTACACACTAAAAAAAGTTTCATCTTCCTAAACTTCATTAGAACCTTTTAAAATAGAAACAAAACCCACTATATGTTGGATCGAAAAATCTAATTTGAATCAAAATATACCAAAATGTAAAGTTTTATAAATCTGAATCTGTCATCATCATTGAATGTTTACAATGGTTGCTTATTTATATTACATGAAAGGGTGCGAGTGAAAAAACGCGTCCCTTGGTAAAATAACTGAAAAACAGTTATGTAACTGTCTTTGTAACCGTCACTTTGTAACTGCCATTGTTGGTGGGTTTGTGATTACCCGATTGGATGGGTTTCGGCACAATATTCTCCCCCTTAATCACAAACGCTGTGACGTAGGTCTTTTAATTCGATGAGTTGTCTCATGGTTAAGAATTTGATCTTCGGGAGTGCTTTTGTAAGTATGTCCGGTTTCTGGTATTCTCCATTTATGAATTCGACTTGTATGTCTTCTTTTTCAACGCATTCTCTAATGAAGTAGTACTTTGTGTCAATGTGTTTGCTCCTTCCATGAAATACGGGGTTCTTCATTAGTGATATGGCTGACTTGTTGTCAACTTGTATTGTAACCTTTTCTTCTTGAGAATGTGTAAGTTTGCTTAGTAGTCTCTTTAACCATAATGCTTGTGTTGCTGCTGCAGTTGCTGGGATGAATTCTGATTCACATGATGATAGTGCTACAGTGGCTTGTTTTTGTGTGTTCCAACTGATTGGTGATTCACCATAGTAGAATATTATGCCGGTAGTTCCTTTTCCTTCTTGAGTGTTGACTCCGTAGCTACTATCGCTGAATCCATGTATCTTGTTTCCTCCGTTATGCTTGTAGGTGATTCCATAATCCTTCGTTCCTTTTACATAGCGTAGTACTTGTCTTATAGCCTTCATATGTTGCTCTTGTGGTTCTTGCATAAAACGACTAAGTAATCCTACAAAATAACTTAAGTCGGGTCTTGTGTGAAGCAAGTATCTTAAGCATCCAATTAAGCTTTGATACTCGGTTGAGTTGACCATTGTTCCTTCAGTGACCTTTGTTAGTCTTGTTCCTGGATCCATTGGTATCAATGTCTCGTTGCAGTCTATCATTCCAGCTTCCTTTAGAATTTTGCTTGCGTATGCGGATTGCTTTATTAAGATGTCACCATTAGTTTGTGTGACTTCTATTCCTAGATAGTAGGCTAATAATCCTATATCACTCATCTCGAATTTTTCTTCTATTTGAGCTTTAAATTTGTCGATTTCCTTCTTTGGTGTGCCGGTGATGATTAGATCATCCACTTAGACTCCTATTAGTAGTGTTGAGTCTTTTGATGTCTTGGTGTAGATAGCTTGCTCTAGTGCACATTTCTTGAAATCTAATGACTTCAAAGTGTTGTCTAATTTTATGTTCCATGCACGTGGTGCTTGTCTTAGTCCATATAGTGCTTTTATAAGCCTATAGACTTTTCCTTGGTCTTGTCTCGTTATAAATCCTTCGGGTTGTGTGACGTACACTTCTTCTTTTAAATCTCCATGTAGAAATGCAGATTTTACGTCAAGGTGATGTACTTCCCATTTATTGTTAGCAGCTATGGCAAGTAATAATCGGATAGTTTCCATCCTTGCTACAGGTGCGAATACTTCTTCAAAGTCTATGCCATGCTCTTGTATGTAGCCTTTCGCTACTAATCTTGCTTTATGCTTGATTATATTTCCATTAGCATCTTTCTTAGTCTTGAATACCCATTTTAAGCCTATTGCTTTATGTCCTTTGGGTAGAGTGGTTAACTCCCATGTATTGTTTCTATTGATGGAATCTAACTCAACCTTCATTGCTTCAATCCATTTTTGATCGCTTGATGCTTCCTTGTAGTTCTTGGGTCATTCAGCTATTAGTAATTCCTCGGTGTTTTCTCGTATATGTCACTTATTGTTCTAAAACCTCCTCAACGGCGTGTGATCAAAGGTTGATGGTGAATTTATGGACTTGAGTTGAAATCATTATCACTTTTGATAGTATGTATTGTGTTGTAGATGTTGGAGTGTAACTTGGGTAATTTACTTTTTGATGAAGCTTGTGGATGGTGTGTGAGGTGTTTGGTATGTGGAGGAGAGTCTCTTGTTGGTGATACATTGTCGTCATTCATCTCATGTAGGAAATTATTTGTTTCTTCGTTTGGTTGAAATCCTTGATTTGATGTTCATTTGTGGCTTTAGATCTCCTATTCTGAAGTCAGTCCATTTAGGTTCGTCGGTTAATGAGTTTACTCTTGTAATCTTTCCAACCCCATGTTTCATTGTACTCCTTTAAACTTCCACATCTATACTAACACATACTTCCTTTTGTGTTGTTGGATCAAATATCGATAAGCTTTTGTCCTTGTTGTTTCATTATGATATAACCATTTTAGTGCTTTATCATCTAACTTTGTCAGATGTTGTGATGTACTTTGCATTTGCTATGCAGCCGAAAATACTCTTAGATTTTCTAAGTTTGGATTTTCTTTGTTTTATTGTCTTATATGGAGTGATGTTTCTAGTGCTTGTTGGAATACTTTTAGATGTATATTGCGATGCCTAACTGCTTCAGCCCAAAAAAATTTTGTGGCATGTTCGTTGCTTTCATCATATATCTAATTGTGGACATGATTGTCCTATTTCTTCTTTCGACTACTCTATTTTGTTGTGGCGAGTAAGGTGCAGTAAGTTGTCGTGCTATGCCGTTTTCCTTACAGTATTGCGTGAATTCATTTGATGTGAACTTCTCCCTTCCTCGACATGTTCTTAACATTTTTCAATGTTTTTCTTAATTCGTTTTTGTTGTCTGCTTATATTTCTTGAAAGTATCAAAAGGCTTGATCTTTCGTTAGTCAAGAAGTTATACCCACATATATCTTGAGATAATGTCTACTAACGAGAATATGTATTTCTTTCCAGATGGTGTTGGTGGTGTGATTGGTCCACATAAATCTCCATATACTAAATATAGAGGTGAGGTAGATCTAGCTTTTGCTTTTTTAGAAATGGCACTCTACTATGTTTTCTAATTAAACAAACATCACAAACTTGTGTTGTATGTTTAATGGTTGGTATTCCTTGACTAATTCTTTGATCATGATCTTAGTGACTCATAGTTTTAGTGTCCGAGTCTTGCGTGCCATAACCATGTATCTTCCTTTAAGTTTGCTAGTAAGCAGACAGGTGTACCTTGTTCTCAGATTTGCCTATATAATCGGTTTTCTGTCGTGTTAATTTCATGAAAATTTTGTTATCTCTTGTCATAAAGTCGTAATCGTGTCTTTCCTTACTACTTTACAACCAATTTCAGTGAATTGTCCAAGGCTCAATAAGTTTTGCTCTTTAAGTCAAGAATGAACCTTTTCCTTTGATCTCTAGTATGATCATTTCCGAATCTACTTTTCCACTAACCTTCTCATCAATTCTTTGAAGTGTTCTATCATTCAGTCAGTGATTACTAGCTCCTTGTCTAAGTACCATAGACTATCCATATTTGTCTCTTTATATCCTACATCTTTTTCATGTAGCGAGACCTTTTGTTCTTCATCTTCTAATATTGCCATTAGTAAGGTTGGTTCTAAATCTTCTTCAACGAGGTTAGATTGCTCGTTTGGTTTTGTCCTTTGAGGACATTTAGGTGCAATGTGCCCTATCTTTCTTGCATTGTAGATTGCAATTTGCTAGTATCTTAACTTGAATTTCTTTGAAGTTATTCTTCTTTTTTTTTATTTTTTATTTATTATAATCTTATGAGAGTTTTCTCATCTTTCCTCTTTGTTTTGCGTAACGATTAACAGTGTGTGAGATATTTAATTTTTAAAAAAGAGGTGGAAAGTGAGTTTTTTTATTTTTAATGAAAAAATAAGTGGCTAGGATTGGTTCATTGTGTCTATGACAAATATTGGGTCTATATTGAACTTTTGGCCACGAACTAATATCGAGAATAGTGTTGTGAGAGATTATAAGAATATGATGTGGCATTATTGCAATGTTGAGCTCTAGAGGCGCTCGTGGAGCATAAACATGCCAACTCCTAACTGTGATAAGCTTGATAGCTTAGGAATAGTGACAAGGTTAGCTCATTCTTTTAATCATTAGTTCCGATATTAAATGTTTCTTACTGATAGAGTTCTTTAAATGTGTGTTTTTTGGGTCAAAATTGATTTGCTCCGGACTTAGACTTAACTGTGGTCTGTGCCCTAATTAATTAATGCACAAGGGTGGGAAAACGGAACTAAAACACTAACTAATCGACGTGAACCAAATAAAGCTGAATATTTACGTTCCAAGATATTTGGTTCTTTTAAGTTTAAACCGGTAAGTAATACTTTATAAACATGCACACACACATACATACCATGTCATGAGCACGATTGCACACACCCACTTCTAATATGACTGGTAACTCGTCAAAAAACAAAATTCATTTTTCTCACCCACACAGATACCTCTTGTTAATACTTGTAAAAGAGGCAGTTTGCTAAAACCATGTTTAAATGTAGCCAAATAAAGCTTTGTTTTGGTGTCAATGTACCATTTAGAAGCAATGTGGTACAATCGCATGTGCATAAAGATTGATTGTTGCTTTTCCAATAACATGCCAACTAGTTGTGCTTAGCCTGGATAATGACTTTAACAGCCGCACAATTTGTCTTTTGAGTAAAAGGCGGATGGTAAAATCTAGTGGGCTGATGTATAAGTTCAGGATCCATCTAGTTGTGCTCTTTTGACTTTTCTAACTTAAGTACCTGCCGTATGTTGAGTTTGAGTTAGGTCTACAGATGACCCGGATATGATCACCCTGTATCTTTTACCACTTATCTTTCTTCATAACCTTGCATTGCTGGTGGTATATCAGTAAGACAATATCTGTAATAGTGTAATTAGGATATGCATGCATAAGGGCTTTTGGTGGACAGACATCAAGGGTTTATCTGTTTATAAAATGTTTTTGGTGTCCGACACATACACGAACAGTAACTGAAGTAGGTTCTAACCAATCAAACAATGCTCAAGGACATACTTTAAATTCTTTCATGCCTTTGTTTTATAAACAAGCACTAAGTTTGCTTCTTTTTGCCATCATATCATCTTCTTTATTATTTTCACATATGCTTATATTTATGTTACAAGCATTATGCAGATAGTTTCCATGTATCTTTTGAGATGGTCACTTAATATTGCAGGTTACTATTTAACGTAATATTAGGTGGTTTGTCTGTGATTTGATAAAATGACCCTTTTACAACCCGACCCTACTGACACCCCTAGCCACACATCTTCAAGTGTTCACAGATTTTTGGTGTTTCATTTTGTGTATAAATGATTCGTCTTAGGAATTAACATTTGTTTGGACATATACTAATATTGTTTCTTTGGAACAGGTAATTCTTCGACGTACTTGAAGGGAGTTGTTTCATACCTGCTTTTCTAATGAAGGAATTACACAAACTGTTGAAGCTTTAGTAAAACATACAAACTGGTGCGTGAGGATGAAGCATGATGATATTTACTGAAGTTCCACAATTATATCATGATTTATTGTCATTCTTGCAAGTTGAGTAGTATCAAGCCTCACATTTAACATATTTAATACGCTTTATGTAGGAACAAATGAATGAATTAACTTTTCCACTTTCAGAGAAAGAGACAGATGAGCCTGGACCTCAAGTATATATATATTCTAAAGTAATGGGTTACAATAGCAATGGAATCGCAGAAATGTATGGGTTAGGTGTTCGTGCTTCTGATGTGTGGGGTGCGGTTCCAATTTGTTCTGCTCGTCGTAGAGATAAGCTCCGGTAGAAGTCTAATGTTGAACGGCTTAGTGCCGAATTGGCTCAGTATAAAGCAAGGGATTCACAAAGGCAAGGGTCGAGTGTGAATGACTGATGGTACAAATGTTCCCTATACACCACCCCAAGGCCTCGTTGTACCCAATGAATCTCAACCTTTATAGGTATGTGTCTATTTACACTAATATTTTGTACTCCTAAAGTAGGTTCAACAAGTTTAATTGTAACACTTGCATGGCCTTGTTCTTTTCTTTCAGTATGATAACCTAGTTGAACTTATGACATCTTATATAAAACTATATTTATTTAGACGGAACCTTTAATTATATTAAATATGAGTTGTTTATATGTAGGTGGTGCCTCAGGATGATGCATGATGACCAAGACCATCTCATTATAGTTCTCTTTGATGTTATTATTGTTGAGTTACTATGTAATTCAAGACCATGTCCTTTCACTTTTCTTTCATGTTATGTTATTGTTCCATGATGGAGCAAGATCATTAGTTATACTTTTCTTTCATGTTGAATTATGCAACAATCTCGAATGCTATTAGCATTTAACCTCAATGAAATATTTCTTTGCTTAATGAATTATTCTTTCTGTTACAATTTTTTGTCTGGATGATTGTTTTGTAGTTTGTTTATTTTGAATAGTGTTCAATCTTATTATAGTTTGCTTATGATGTTACTTATTAGGACACTAGTAATATTAACAAAGAGGTTTATGGGACAAAAATGTACTATATATTAATTCAATTTATGACACATACGACACAAAATTTGGTCCTAACAGCGCAACTTTTTCTTAGGACCCTTTTTTTGGTACTAAATGAGTGCTTATGCATTACGATTTTGCCTTATAAGAATATATTTTAGGACACATGTATGTGTCCCAATATATAAGAAAAGGGTAAGCATTTATTGAAACCCTGTAAATTGTCTTATTATGTTGCCTATTAGGACGTCATTTTGGTCATATAAAACATGTTATGGGACCAAAGAATTAGTTTCATAATGTTTGTGTTTATTAGAACACTCACAAGTGTCCTAAATATCTATTACAACCCTTACCTGGAGGACACATTTATATTGGTACTTTTTGCTTAAAGGTCCTATAAACATATCTTACAGGACACTAATCAGCGTCCTAAAAACCCATTTTTCTTGTAGTAGTGTTAAAATGACAGTAATGAAATGGTACAAAGATTTTGGTTACAAGCTTGCTTAAACACAAAAAATTCAACAAAAACTAGAATGGCTAAACTAGCTACTATTTATACAAAAACCCTAAACCTTGAGTCTTTATATGCTGTGTTTGTTGTGTTTTCTTTGTGAGAGAGTTCCCAAGTCATTCTTAGCCATTGGATTGCCTTTGTGCCCAAGTTCTTTGATCATACCCGTTGATCTTGTTGTATGTTTCTTCTGCCCAATAAGGTTGTGAGGGATTGCCAGCGTGTCATGGGGTGGGGTGTGATGGGAAAGAAATATTGAGAATCACATGACATCCATATAAGCAATTAAAACGAGACAGAAAATGGAGTATAATGAAGACAACTCTTATAAAAGAAAGCATTAAATCATATAATGAATCGAGTTCTCAAAAGAGTACTTCCCTAATTGGAGAAGCCAAAATACTCTCACTTATGGTTTTTTGCTAAAGAATCTAGATCGCCACTATCACATCCTATAGCATGATTGCGTAGTCTTAAGGCCAAGATAATCAAGAACAGAATAACATGGCAGCATAATTAACTTTTAATATTAATCTATTTTTCTTTTGTAAATCAATTAACAATAGTATTGATTATAGTGTTTATTCAATATTATGGCAAGTATAGCATATACTGTGCCATATATTCTAATAAAACAATAAATAATCAAGATTTCACAGCTGCCCTAGCGTGTTATAATATGTGTGTAAACCCATAAAACAAAACCAAAAACGAATAGACCATCGTGATGCCACTAGATAGGAATTAGTAACCCTGTTAACCATTAACAACTACGAGTACGCAGCGGATATGGATCATGTTTGGTACATATGATTAACACACAATAAACAAACAAAGGGTAATAGAAAACTAACCTCTTGATGAATCAAATGCTACTGAAACAAAGTGGATAAGTTTCCACCTCTACGAGTGCTCACACAAAACGTCAACCGAGTGTGCCCGGATGCTAGCCTTACTTCACGTGTATCCCAAACAACCGTTGTAAAACAAACACCCTTGAATAAAGTACCTAAAACCACCCTTGTAATATGTACCAAAAATCAGGAAAGCAACCTAGGGTTTTCACCAAATTTGGTCCAACCGAAAATGAGCAGATTGAACCGAAACTCACCAAACAACCCCTAAAACCTTTTTTGCTTCTTGTCACACCTTTGAAAACCTGTAAACCAAACACTAAACCTACTGGAACACTTGTGGGATCAGATCACACTTCGAATACCCTTTTTGAGGTCTACCAAAATTCAACAGGAAGGGGAAAAGAGAACCGAAATTGGCTGAACCCTAATTTGGGTTTGATATTCGGCTGTTATGAGTTAATAGAGAGGGGGAACAAATTTCTTAAAGTTATTAAGGTTCTAAGATCTGTGTTTATGAGCTAGGGGTGGGGGTTTATATACCCATCAAGCGTTAATCATGATAACACTCAAAAACCTCTTTAAACCTTATCATAACTCTTTTCCTCTCCTTA
This sequence comes from Tanacetum coccineum, assembly GCA_026074375.1. Lineage (NCBI taxonomy): Eukaryota > Viridiplantae > Streptophyta > Magnoliopsida > Asterales > Asteraceae > Tanacetum > Tanacetum coccineum. The sequence goes on along the minus strand of BQNB010134163.1, from coordinate 8,819 downwards.
TCTCCAAGAACCATTGACCCTATACACTCTCTAGATCCTTCCTAGTTGGCTACACTCTTAGGACAGCCTTAGGATCTTGTCTTAGTCATTTTTGGTCTTTAGGTTTACTTTTTAGAAACGCACTCTAAGTGTTTAACGTGCGTGCCCTCAATAGGCTCACACATTTCTAGTTGTATATTGCTAATCCAACTAACATAATCCAATACAAAATAAGTACACTAAGGTTATTGGTAATCTCACGTACGCCATGACATGTACTAGACCTAATATTGCTTATGCCGTAGGAAGATTAAATAGTCATACTCATAATCCTGGCAAGGAACATTGGGATGTTGTAAATTGAGTATTTAAATACTTGAAGAAAACCATGGATTATGGTTTAGAATACAGCGAAGATCCATTAGTATTAGAAGGTTATACTGATGCAAGTTAGATAACTAATTAAGAAGACTACGTAGCCACGAGCGGATGAATATTCACTCTTGGTGGGGGTGCAGTGTCTTGGGGATCAAAGAAACAGATTTGTTTAACATACTTTATTATGGCAGCAGAGTTTGTAGCACTGGCTTCATGCTAACAAAAAGCAGAATGGTCTATACCATACTTGTTAAATAAACCATAGCCCTAATAGCCACACAACCAATGCATGCCAATCTCTGTGCATTGTGATAGTCAATCTACACTATCAAAAGCGTACAATCAAGTGTATAATGGTAAGTCCATGCATATTGGACTTAGACATAAACAAGTCAATCAGTTGATAAATGATGGGGTGATCACCATTAGTTTCTTACGATCTAGTAAGAAATTAGCAGATCCTTTCACAAAAGGATTACCAAGACAACTGATTGAAAGTACTTCGCAAGGGATGGGACTCAAGCCCATGTAGAAGTAGTCACCCATGATGGAACCTTGTCTTGACGCTTGGTTATTCACCAATTCTCTTGAGAAGTAAAAGTACATCATCCGAACGTGACTGAAGTTCTACAAGATTTAGAAAATACCATCCCAGGTAGGGGTGTCAAAAAAACCGACCCGAACCGAACCCGACCCGAGCCTATTCGGGTCGGGTCACTCGGGTCAAAAATCTTATTCGGGTCAACCCGAATGACCCGAGTTCTAAATAGGGTCGTGTCTTGGGTTGAAATTTTTAGCTAACTCGGGTTCAGGTCAACCCAATTGACCCGAATAATTTTTAAAAAAAAATTTTCAATATAAATTAATAGATTTTCTATTTAAAAATGTAAAAAAAAGTTTTTTTTTGTCATTTTACTCAAATTCGGGTTGACCCGAACCCGAATTCACCCGACCCATTTGACCCGAACCCGAGTTTTAAACAAGGTCGGGTTCGGGCATGGTTTTTTTGAGCTTCGACCCAAATGGACCCGACCCGATTGACCCGAACCCTACCGACCCGAACTCTACCGACCCGACCCGATTCACACCCCTAGTCCCAGGGGTTAGTAGAACTTGGAACCGTAATGCAGTTAAAGGTTGAACAAAGTTCTTAATGGACTTATAACATAAATTGTGTTGGATTGTTTTAAGTTACCGGAACAATCTTGATAAGGTCCACCTATCTGAATGTGGAAGTGAGGCCGCTTCCTATGAGTTCAAAGGCTTGGCTCTAAAGCATTCTGAGAAACCAAGATAAGACCCATGGCCATTTAAAGGGTCGGCATACAAATGGATTGAATGAACGAGAGGAAGGATATGCGTGAAGCGTTTTCGTTTAACATATAAAGGAAGATGGTTCAATTACTTTTGTTCAACCACTCTTACCCTAGTTAAGCTTGAGCGCTTTCACTACGTAAAGATTCAAGGTGTAATATTCCATCTTTACTTATGCATAACACCCCCGTGGATTTCTGAATCTGGTTAGGTCTTAGGTGTCTTTCAAAACCTATGTTTATTTTAAAAATAGTGGTGGATTGTTGGGTATTTATTTTCAAAACAAATGAGTCATTTGGGTTAAATCCTAGGAAGGAAAAGAGAGTTTTGTTGTGTTTGGTTTTTATCCACGAAATGGTGATTAGTGACAGTTTTTCTATCACAAAACTGTCGCTAATAAAAGCATCATCATCGTAAAGACGCGCCTATTCGAAAAGGTGGCGATTACATCTGTTAGTAAGGGTGTTTTTGACCCAACCATTGCGACTGTTTCTGTATGTATTAGTTAGCGACGCTTTTTCTGTCGCTAGGTCGTCGCTAAACCGTCACTAACTGCACCTTTTTGTGAACCGATGTGACTATTTAAATGGTCACGAGTATCCCTATATATAGTGCCATCATTCCAGCATTTTGAACATCTAAAAACTAAAATAAACACATACAAAACCTTTCTTTTATACCCGACTGCTATAAATAATAGTGCTATAGAATTATTATTTATAGTGTTTTGAAATTCTCGATAACTCGGTAGTTCATCCGGATTATCACCACTTCGTGTAGTGTTTGAAATTCTCGATAACTCGGTAATTCGCTAGTAATCCGGAACACGATTGTTCGAAAGAACGGTGGAGGCGAAATTGCTTTAAGTACAGAGAGAACTCGCCTTGAAGTAAGAAGTAGTAGTACGAATTCACTATCGTAAAACCATCTTTATCAAACCCCGGAACTAACATAGATAAGTAGTATAAGTAGTATATAGATATATATCCTAACAAAAGCTCAAAAGTTGCATATATATTCAACTTAAATTTATAATTGTATATGTATTCTTTTTGAATCTTAAATAATGTCATGTAGATCCAAATAACTAACTATTTAATATAAGTCTATAACTTTAAAATACATGACAACTATATATTGATACAAAAATATTTATTTGAATTATTTATAAACTTGTTGACAATAATGTACACTTTTATTGTAATTTATCTACTATACTTATATAACAATAATGATAATATATAATGGGTTTGTATCGTGTATTCGTATGATATATAAGATAAATATGACTTTTTTGTGAGCTTAAATTCTGTCTTGATATATTCTTTTTTGTTCATATAATTCATTTAGAATAATTTATTTTGAACCTCGAGACTTCGTACTCTTGAAACAAATATTATTGTTGCTATTTTTTAGATTATAATTACCATAATTTAAAATTATATTGAATAATTTTTTTGTTGCATGTGATATGTGATTTCGAAAATTTTAAAAAAAATATAGATGCAATTAGTACTTAAGTCGGATATATATAGCACATATTATATATATTTGATTTTGAAAGAAAAAAAATCCATACAAAGCACTTGACAAACCCACCCAAAGTCGAAAACGTCAAAGTTAGCGTCCCAAATTTTGATCATCCCAACTGTTGTTATTGCTGGACGTAAACCCTAGAAAAAAGTTTGAAAAAATGTCAGACAACATTCCTCTCGACATCCAAATGGAAATCATTAAAAAGGTTTCTCATGTCAAGTCATTGATTCGATTCAGGTCAGTTTCGAAACCATGGAAGTCTTTTATCGACAGCTCTGAGTTTATCAATGGTTACGGTACACGCCACACGCAGCCACATAGTCTTATTCTAAGCTACAAATCTCATAGTTTACTGGATGATGAGGCAAAGTACATTTTTATGGTAGACGATGATGTCGAAACTTTAAAGGTACAACAAGAAGAGCTTGCTCCATATGTTGTGTCTCCTCTGTTTAAACAATGTTGTGTTTCATCCGTTGTTGGTGCGTGTCATGGATTACTGTGTTTGTATGGTCTCCATAGATATTATAAGAAATGGATGCTTGTAATTTGGAACCCTTCTATCGGAAAATCATTTGGTATTCCTGCTACCCGCCGTCAGACTTTTAATTGGACTCATTATGGGTTCGGGGTTTGTCCGGTCACTAAAGATCCTACCGTTGTGAAAATAAAACAGGAAATTGGCATGCGTTGGCATGTTGAAGTTTTTACATTGAGTTCGCGTGTTTGGAATGTGATTCAATGTAGCAATATACTTTCTGCATCAGTTAGACTTTGGAAAACTCAGGTCGTTATAGATAGGTTTATTTATTGGGGTGCTAGTGATACGACTTGCGCTGATGCAAAATATATAATTGTGTCATTTGATTTGATTACCAAGGAATTCAAAGTGGTAGACCTACCGGATAGCTTAAGAAACGATTTAAATGGAGCACGTGTGTTCGTTTCTAAGCTAAGGGAGTCTCTTGTTGTGTATGGATCTATTTATATCGACGGAGCAGAATTTTGTGGTGTATGGGTGATGGAGCATGATTCGTCATTTAAAAAGCTATTCACAATTAGCATTGGCGCACCAGTATATTGTATACTTGGGTTTAGGAAGAGTGGTGAACCTATATTTGAAACTTCAAAGGATATGAGAGTTTCTACAGTTGATGTTTATGACCCCTGGTCACAACAAATCAAGAATCTTGAGATTTATGGAGCAAATGGCTCATTCTTCGTGGGCTCTTACAAGGAATCGCTACTTCTGCTTAATCACTCTGATTCGCATATATATTATTACATCAACTGATCTAAATGATGACGACCACATTTCAAGGGCCTATATTGTGTACTTAAGGTGTGGAAAAATCACTTTATCTATTATAGTTTTTTATCACTGATTTAATATTGTTAAGTAATGTCATTTATGGAATCTTATGCGATTTTTTGAAATATGTGATTTAAACTTCTCCTTCGTATCTTTGATGGCTTTTTTATAGAAGGGGGAATGTCCTTTATAGATTTCTTATTGCTTGTGTAATTAATGATGAACAAGCCTTTTAGATGCTCATCACATGTTGAAATCTTGTTAGTATTCTTTGCTTTGTTACATTATCCTCTCGTTTTGATTGAGGTCTATTTTGAATAATCTGTAAATACTAACATGAGGTTTATTTGCTTGGATCTCATTCCCTTGTGATTAGGTAACATTCATTTGGTGTATGTTGATTCTTGTACCTAAGTGGCCGAGTTTGCTATTTCTGTGATTTAATGTCTGATTAATGAGCTTTTGGTCTGTTAACACAAATTCAGGGAGTGTTTGGATGTTTGGTTTAGTTAGGGACAGATGGCTATGTATCTTGTGTGGAAGTCTGCATTGTTTGATCCTTTTCTCCCTTGTGATTGTGTCCTTTGAAAGATTAGGCAACTTTCTTTGGGAGTTTTGGTTTCTGCGGTGTTGATGTATCAGATTTGATCTCATATGTTGCGGGTACTCAGAGGCGTTTTATTTGTAATTCTGGCTTTAAGTGTAAATAACATAGCAGAAAGTAGAAACAGAGCTATGACTTACAATGCGTGTGCATCGATTGACCAAAATAGTATAGAACTTATTGCACCTGCATTAAACTTCTTAACAGTGGCATAGAACACAAAATAGTGATTGTAGGTTCAAGAGCTTCTTTGATTCATCTCAACCAATAAATGATTCTAACTCAAGTTCAACAATTTTGGCTCAGCACAAGTTTTCCCGCACTCTTCCCATGACCATTGGATTACTTAAGATACAACAATAGTTTGTGTCTGTCAAGGCTTAATATGCTTTTGTGGCGTTTATTTTCTAACATTTGATTCTCATAGAAATTTATGTGATTTTGAAATGGATGTATAACATGGTCTATATGAAAATGTTTTGGGTTCTGGGGTTTACCCTAGCAGTAGCAACCCTTAAATTGTTTAGATTACAGATTTTTCCAAGTGTAAGTTGCATCCTTTATCAAGTAGATGCTTTTGAGCTAAGTTCACGAGTTTGGACTTCGAAGTCCAAACCGTAATCTACCTCGTAAACTGGTTTACATGGACTCGTGTAGTTATAGTTGTGAGTCTCCATAGTGCACATGAACAAACCAGGGGATTGTGCTTGGTAAATGAGCAGCACAAGTCTCCCCAGCATTCCATTTTCATAGTTCATTACCGCTCTGTCAATGCGCATATGACCCGGTACTTGCACAGCCCAACCAAGCTTAAATCATTAAAGGGTAGACTTGTAAATTAACATCCAACAGTAACTAATGCAACAGAGTTCAATAGCATCCATAGAAAACCAGTGCAAAAAGATCGGATACTAAATTACTGCCGTATACATGACATTGTTGCTGTTTCTAATATTATTCTCCACAATTGCTGATTTTGCTTGGGTACGATCCTTTGACGCATAGAGGCAACTGATACTTTTGTTTCTAATATCTGACCACCAAACTCGAGTACTCAAGTTACTATTGCATACACTGCGACTGTTACTGCTATCCTTTTAATTGTGGCCCTTTTGAGACATCCATCAGGTATGGACTGGTAGGGTGTTTGTCGGTTCGGGTTTCGCAGTAGGGGTTCTTCCGGTTGAGCATTTTTGAAGACAAAACCGTACCGAAATCGAATTTAAATTTGGTTTGGTTTAGGTTTTCAACATAAAATACAAATTGCAAGATTTATTACAGTAATATTTATTCAATTAAATCTATAAATATGTAGCCTGAAATGCATCAACTCGTGAACAATGTACAACAATATCACATGAATAAATTTAATGAATCTTTTGTTACAAATGCATCACCCAAAAACAAGAAGAATGAATCTTATCAGTGCATACTGTGATTAAACCACTGCCTCCATGTTTTTGTCTCGCTAACACCCGGTTTTTGGATGTTTCATGCCCTTTTTGTTGAATGGTGACAGACTGACAGACTACCACTGGGTCGGGACTATCTTCTCTGAAATTCGAGTTCATCACGGCCTGTTCTTGCAGTTGCTGTCTTTTGATATAATCTTCGGACTTTTCTGCAAATGAATAAATAACAATCAGGACATGGATAAGTATTCTGGTATATTTGGTTGATTTAGTTCAACATTGATGCACACTGAAGAGGTAAATATAGATTGGTATTAAACTTTCTTGAGAAATTCGTCATCAGTTTTGGAAGTTATAAAAGTCCGTTGACTTCAAAAGTCAAATGATACAACTAATAAAGAGTGAAGACAGTAATTTATAAGTAAAATGCCACTGGTTTGAGCAGCTCTTCATTTATCTCATGTGCTTGCCTCAGCCTTAAATCAACAACACTTCTATTTATTTTACTCTTATGATTTATTTATATATATATATTAAAGGTACAACTACAAGTAGTCTTTCAGCTAGGTAATATAAGTGTTCTTCGGACTTGTCGTCGGTTTATGAGTTTATTTCTCGAGGAACATAACGTGATTGGATAAAGGTATGAAACTTTTGATTCTTTGCATTTTACAGGTGTGCTGCTGTTCGTTTTGAAAGTGATTATGTGTTGCATTTACAGCAAAATCTGGAGAGTCCTTAAGCTTCCAAATGAGGTTACGTGTAGCATTGGATTCAGCCAAAGGCATTCTTAATCTTCACACCGAAGCCAACCCACCTGTATTCCACTGTGATATTAAAACAAGCAACATTCTCGTTGATCCCAAACTCACTGCCAAAGTTTGCTGATTTTGAACTTTCAAGGCATGCACCAATTTTGTCTGACTTGTTATTTGGTGCTTAATATATTTTATTTTTTCCGGAAAAAGAAGTTTAAATAACAATGCTTACATCAGTTGAGTACCACTTGGGAGGCTGCAATGCACTCAAGCTCTTATTGCACACCACAAACTCAAGGAGTGTTTGGATGTTTGGGTTAGTTAGGGACGGATGGCCATGTATCTTGGTGTAGAACTCAGCATTGTTTGATCCTCTCCTCCCTTGTGATTGTGTTGATGGTTTCCTGGTCTCGGTGATTGAGTTTGTAGAACCCTGAATTGGTTGAGTTTTTTTTTTTTTTTTGTCTGGGGATTTGATCTTGATTACTGGTATGGATTTGTGATACCGCTGATATTGAAACATAAATGATTCTAACTGAAGTTCAACAATTTTGGCTCAGCACAAGTATTCCCGCACTCTTCCCATTTCAGGGGGATCCATAAGGGGTTTATTGTATGCACGTAAAATGTGTTGGAATATGTCCATCGTAAATAATATATGTCCCAATTATTTATTCGAGCCTAAGGGGACGCACACGTCAATACGTAAACAATGTTTAATTAGTGTTTTTAGTAAACGATAAATAAATATATTAGTTAAATGTTTAATAGTTAAACATTAAGGACTAATATGCAAAACGAGAAAAAGGAAAGTGAGGGTTTGCCCCTTTTTCTCTTTGGTCGGCCGAACCCACAACCCAAGAGGGTTTGGGCTTGCTTGCTTGTTCTCCAAGATTGTGTAGGCTATATATGGAGGACTTGATGTTCATTATTATATATGTGTTTTTTGAAAAATCTCTAATACTCTCCCCTCTCTTCCTCCTTGTGTTCGACCGAAACCAACACCCCTAAGGGTTTGGTTTTCTCCCTTCTAGCGATCGGCCAAAAACAAACAACCCTTAAGGGTGTGTTTGTTCGATCGTGTATCACCACAAGGTGGTTTTGCTCACGTGTTGATTTGATTCAAGTGTCGTGGTGTTCGTTTGCTAAAACACTACTAGTACTAGCATACTTCATTGTTTGCTAAGAACGTATTGTGTGTGGAAGCTTAGAGAGATCTTACTTTAGATCTTGGAGGTTTTGCGTGTGGTTATTATACATACGCGTATATAGAAGACGGAGTTAACGGTTACCTTTAAACGGTGTATCGTTTCGTGCTAAAAGGTAATCATCTTCTATCCTTGTTAATTAATGTGTTCTACATGTGTTCTTTAATTCCGCTGCGTACTCGTGTTAATTAATTGTTAATTAGGTCATAAAACCCAACAGTGGCATCACGAGCCATCGTGTAGAATCTTTAATTACAAGGAATAAAATTAGACAAATTAGGGTTTCGTGATTAATTTTAATGCCCCGGTGGGCGTTTT
>BQNB010134162.1:0-15923 GCA_026074375.1 Tanacetum coccineum | reverse complement strand
GTGTCTTAAATGGAATTGACTAGTTCGGTTGACAAAGAAATTGCCTAGATCGGTTGTCTTGTTCGGTTGACAAAGGGACAAACTAGTTCGGTCCACTTGTTCGGTTGACAAAGAGTTAAACTAGATCGGTTCAGCTGGTTCGGCTATGCTTGTTCGGTTATCTAGTTCGGTTGTCAAACAACTAAGCTAGTTCGGCTCTGCTTGTTCGGTTAACTCGTTCGGTTAACTAGTTCGGTTCCAACAGACAACAAACTAGTTCGGTTCCCACTATAACTTAGCTAGTTCGGTTCTTGAAACAGACAACTCGTTCGGTTGTCAAAGAAATACTAGATCGGCTATTCTTGTTCGGTTGTACTCGTTCGGTTCCAACTACTACGAAACTCAAATTTTCAAAACTCAAAAAGACACATTTTTGAATGGTTTTTAGCAAAAATTCTTGTACAACTAGTGTTACTAACCCTATAGGAACAATAAAAATAAAAACTTTAAGGTTTTTACGCCAAAAAATTTTGAATCAAAAATTTTGTTCTTTATAAAGATTTTGAACACAAATCACAAGACAAACACAAAAACTAAACACACCACTCCATGGCTCTTGATACCAATTGAAGAAACATATAATCTAATGATCTACCAAGAACAAGAGAGAGAGATGTGGGTTGTTATGTTTAGTGAGAGAAAGTATATGGAATGGATGAAGTGTTATTACTATGTGGAAAATAGAAAAATAAAACAACCAACCCCTCTCCAAGGCTAGGAGATGGCTTATATAGTTACATGATGGCCGGCCCATGGGCTATGATGGGCTTCCCATGGGCCTTGGGCCGAATTAGCTTATATACTTAACATGACACAATCTACGAACTAAGACCTATTACAACTTGGAAGTGACTGACACTTTTTGTGTTTCCAACAATATAGTGCAACTAATAAATTTGAAGGAGCAACGTTAAAATGGAAAATGTTTATTGCGCGTGAGTGATTACTTTTTCTTATTTATCTGATTTGTATCTATTTGTATTGAAATTTTGTTTTTTTATTTGTCCGTTTAGAATTCGAATTGGTTTAGGGATTTTGGTCATGATGATAAGAGAAGTATCTGACTATGCTTAACGTTTCGAAGTAGTTAGCCAAAATTGTAGTTGTAGGAGTTACAGTTTATGTTGCCTGAAGATTCTTAGCCTCAAGTCGTTTCATTTGGTGATTTTTTATGATTTTGTTGATCTAATTATGATGCAGCTGAGTTGTTATGTGTTTTAGTTTTTCTCTTTTTTTGTTGATTAGGGGGGGGGGGGGGCTTAATTATCCATAAGTTATGATGATTGTGCTTGCTTCATAGAAGCCTTTTTTGCTTTAATTATCTCTGGATAATCAGTCTATAGTTAAATTATCACAAGGTATTATTTAAATTATAATGACAATTGATAATCGGTCTATGCAGTGCCTGGTGTATGATCGTACGTAAAACGATGATGTTTGAAGGTGACGTGTCATGTTCAGGGGCATGTTTAAATTAAAGGTAGGCTATGGTCGCGATTGTCTTGGATGTTTATGACTTGCATTTATAAGTTGTTTGACGACTTTGTATAACATGTGATATGAGGTGTTGATTTCATGACCGTCTTGACGTGTATTTTATTTTATAATGACGGTCTTTTTAATTTGTTGTTTTGCAGCGCGAATCCAAAATTACACATACCATTCGGGTAGATGATTATGATGTTGGTCATCATGGCAACGACCTTGGTGATTGTGATTTCACAAAAAATAAAATATCTTCATAAGAAAGGAGAAGTGTTTCGGAAAAAAATTAACGAGTGCATGACAATGCTATGTGTGTTTCACTTATTAGAATAAAGGACATGGACCAGTCTTTTAGAACTATTCAGATTTGGATTCTGAGTAGGCTAGTATCGGTGATAAAATGGATTTTGTATACTTTTCTTTCAAAAGCTTTATTTTAACACCGATTCTGCATTTGACTTAATCTGATGAACAAGTTGCCTTATGTTCTCAAAACTTAAATACGTTTACCAACATCGGGGTCATCATACCTGTTGTTTCTTTTACTTTCATCTGAAACACGTTTTCTTTTTTATGACGATATTTTTGATAGATCACAATCACTGTGCTCATCATCATGATCATCACCATCATCATTATTTATCTGAATGGTTACTTTAATGTTGGGTTTTTAGGACGCCTGATACTTTTTTGGACATGGTTATAGATTACTTTCAAGTATCTCTTAACAATTATTTTAAGTGTTTACCTTTTAATCCTTTTTATGCTTACCTGAAATATTGTTTTGTCTTTATTATGTTCCCGATACTATAACTGAACCTAGGCATAAATGTTATTGGATGGATTGTTAATAGATTATTGTTTTTTTGTGTTTAGGCTATTCAAGAAATCCCGGCTGGATGTGTTGATGTTGAAGTGAGGATGAGGAGATTGGAAAGTAGGAATTCATGAATTTCTAAGAGTAAACAGATCTCAATATCCTTAGAGACAGTGTGTAGGATTCTGCATCCCATGGTTAACCAAATGGTACTCTAAACATGGAATAGTTAATGTGTAGGATTTTTCATCTCATTGTTATCCAGCTCATACTCTAAGCACGGATAAGTTGGTCGAGAACAACATCGTCGTTTTGTAATGTTCCACAGCCAATCATCATTTGTCTATTGTTGTCGAAATTTTATATATTCTAGCTTGTGTTCTAAATGTGTTGATGGAAATATGATTGCCAATGGCACCTGTACTCTTTATCACTTCAAACCCGGCGGGTCTAATCAGGTTTCGAAAATATAAAAAATGGTTTAATTTGACATGTTTTTTCGACCAGAACCCGTTGAACCTGCTGGGTCGAACCATGTTTCAAAACATTATGTTTAATCTCCAAACCATTAAACTTTTATTATTTTTCGTTTATAACCTATAAACTTTTTTTATCACTACAACTATTTACCGCTTGGAATTTCCGTCGCTATGCGCGAGTACTCGTCTAGTTATTATTTATGTCTGTGACTCTTATAGTTTGCTTGCAAATATAATAATGGTATTAATGAACAAGTTTGCGAACGTTTTTTCGAAGAAATATGTGCATTTCAAAAACAAAGGACTCTATATATTAATAACACAAAACTAAGGGATCTTTCTGTAACTTTTTTTTTCTAAACAGATAATTCAGTTGAAGAACAAGCGGCATTATTGACACCACAAAGAACACACAACAAAGAAAAAAATTATACAAACACCAAATTATAATAATCTTTTTTAATTTTAGAACATTGGGTTTTAAAAAGATTTAAACTAATATAAAATATAAAGTATCGGGTGTTAATTTTGATGTGAGAAAAGAAGAGTGTATAGTATGGATTGCATCACATGGAATTCAAGAACAAAAACAAGATTTAAGAAGAATTAGTATTGTACCCATGAAACCATTTATATCCCATAACTCAGTTTCATCTTCAATTGTTTTCTTGTCTTATGTTAATGTTGGTAGTAATACTTCATGTTCCAAGATTGTTGCCCAGAAGAACAAGAATCCCCAATCTTCAAAGGTTTTATTTTTATTTTGAGCATATTTGGATTTGTTTATTTGGAGTATTAGGAATTAAGAGGGTTTTTGGATTTGCTTATTTTGGGAAGAAAAAATAGAAAATTGCAATCTAATTCCTCTATAATATGTTTTAGGCTAGCAATGATGGCAAAAAAATAGTCTTTGTTTCGTCTCAAATAAGCACTTTGGAATAAGTATGTCCCAACAATTTATTAAATACCGGTACTTATTGAGCAGATAAGAAGAAGCAGTTTGGGTGATCCAAACACTATACTGTCCAAAACACGTTGAAGATTATTTAGGGATTTTTATGTGTGGAATTTCTTTGGTTTCGTTTGCTGTTAGGGGCTATACCTCAGTGAGATCATAGGAGATTGGATTACTCATCTGCTTAATTTAGGTGAAACAAGCTGTTCATAATAAGCAGTTTGAGTCTTGTTTTTTTAAATGGATTTCTTTAGGCGGATTTATAGTTACAAGTTTTCCCTTTCCGTGAAATAAGTTGTACTAAGTAAGCTGATTATCTTGATCTATAAGCATTAACATAAACTATTTATTACCCATTTCCAAACACTCCCTAACTCCACAATGTTGTTACCTCTTGAGCTTATAAGTAAATCTATATTCAAGGTATTTTATTATCGTTATAAAAATGCTAGATAACTAGATGAATTACAGTAAATCATGATTTCTAGCTAACGCTTACTAGAATTTATTACTAACAATAAGTTTTTCAGTTTTTCTTACTTTACCAACCTTCACTTTGATAGGGTTCTGAGCAACCTCCGGCAAGAATTACATCAAATGTCAAGCAGAATTTGCAGTTCTTGAAGTTATGGAAGGTAAATATTCTTAGTTACTGCTTATATCTTCACTAGAATCAAGTGTGAGCCATCTTTAGAAACTTAAACAAAAGTTTTGTACTTATAGGAGTATCAAAAGAGAAAATCTGGCTCACCCAAGCCTGCTACTAGTTACCGTAGGAAAAAGGTGGAAAAAGACGACCTCCCGGATGATGATACTGAGCTCTATCGTGACCCTACTCTGACCCTTTATTAGTATTCTCTCCTCCCTTTCTTCTTTTAGTCCAAATTATTACATTTGATCCAGTTAACTTAAATAACTATTTGGAAAGATTTTCTGAAATTCTTCAAACAGTACAAATCAGGGAATAGACGACACTGCAGTCCCTGTGTTGCTTGTTGACGGTTACAATGTTTGCGGCTATTGGCCGAAACTCAAAAAACATTTTATTGGTGGAAGGCTTGACCTTGCTCGTCAAAAGCTTGTTGACGAGCTCATAACCTTTGGAATGTTAAGAGGTGTGTGTCATTTATTTTTTAGAAAATTATTTAGTGAAGCACACACTCGGATTTTATATTGCATCTTAAACTTTTACAGAGGTGAAAGTGGTGGTTGTATTTGATGCTATGATGTCCGGTCTTCCAATGCACAAAGAAACGTTTGCTGGGTATTATTGATAATCTAATACTTATTGTTACTTGGTACGTTGTGTTTCGCTTTTTTTAATTTTCTACTAGATGGTCTTGAATATGCAGTGTTGATATAGTTTATTCAACTGAAACCTGCGCTGATGCATGGATAGAGAAAGAGGTAACCTGTGACATGTTTTAATTCTGTTAGTCGCATTAGAGTATTTATTCAAATAATCAATAAAAGTTTTATATAATTTTGAAGAACTCGTGTTAGAGGTGTTTGGTTTGTTACATGAACTGATTACCTGAAATACGTTTTTATGTTTTGATAAAAATGTTTTGTTTACAATTATTTATTTAATCAGTTTCAAACCACTATTTATCAAAAGGTAAAATGAATTACATATCTACCCCTTCTTTTTAGTACGGTGTGAGAACCTTTTACCCCCATCTTACAAGACGTGTCTCATTTTTTCACAAAACATGTCCTTTTTGGTCATTTTGTTTATTGATTTCTTAAATAACTTGAATTTCTCCAGTCCCTCGATCAACTAATTATCTGATTTATACAACTTTATAACCGGAAAAAAAAGACTTCCAAACACCATTATTTTTTATCTGGATTTATTACTAGTGATTGTTTTATTTTTACTAAACGGGCATAATCATTTCAAAATGCACGATGAAGTGCCCCCTAATTTTCTGAATGAACTAGTTCTAAAATTAAAATGCACACATTCATTTTCGTCATACTATATTTGATACTAAGTGCTCTTTATCATTTTGAATGTCAAAAGTCTGAATTTGTTTGTAGGTTGCAGCCTTGAGGGAGGATGGATGCCCAAGAGTATGGGTTGTGACTTCTGATCGTTGTCAGCAACACGCAGCACATGGAGCAGTATGTCTACCTCTCATAAATTTCTCTGGATACCATATATTGTGTGTTTTCATAATACTCTTGTTTATAGATTGCAAAATAGTTGGTTCGGGCTGTTGGGTTATGGGTCAAATTTTGTACAGGTCAAATAACTTGAATTTTATATGGGTTGAAATAGGTCGCTCGGGCACACCCACGTGGCCACGCTTCTCTATTTTGTTAATTATTAAGTATAATATATGATGTATATACTACGGAGTACCTTAATTAAATGATATCACAACTTTTAGTAAATAAATGATTTAGGACATTCTAAACACTTGAATACATCTAACACAAGTTTGACCTGAATAACCTACTCAGCCGACCTCTTCCATTTTTTGCCAACTTTTTTATGTTTGTTTGGCCTTTTATCAAACAAATGCAACCCGAGTTGTCTAGTTTTCATATGAAAGGGTAAAAAAATTGTCACCTAAACTGTGCTGCTTACTGCTTAGAGTACTTCTTGACGATAATAGTTTTTGTTTTAGGGAGCTTTTGTTTGGAGTTCTAAGGCATTGGTTTCAGAGGTACGACAATTGTTCAGAGTTCTTATACTTCTTTCCTCTCTCTCTCTCTTACTACTTAGTACTCTCTATTTCGTAAGTTACGATATAATTCCGTGCCAATAGAATTTCTAGTTACAGTTTTTTCGTTATGATAATTATCTTTTTGAAAATGTGAAGTTCATTATTGATGTCAGCATATCTCATCATTGACTACCATAACTTCTCGAACTAATTTATTTTTAGTATATGGAATGATCCAACTCTTTTATGCATTTCAGATCAAGACTTCACAAAAGGAGGTCGAGAGAATGCTTCAAGAACACAAGTGAGTTCCATCAACTAGGCCTCCGTATCCTCATTTAATAAAACATACAAAGAAAAAAATAAAACTAGTCTTGTAATAACTTTTCTGGTCTTTTAGGTGTCATTTGCTCGCAGTTCCTGAAAATGAATTATTTTAGAAAGCTTGAATGTTTCTTCAGAAAAAAGGGAAAAAAAAACACTAATTCCATGGGGTCATGGATATTATTTTAAAAACTTTATTTGTAATCATTGTAATTAGTATCAAAGATCATTTATGGTGCACATCAAACAGTCATCGAATAGTCATGAGAAAGTATTTACTGATTGCTCTAATTATTATTTTGTGTACTAATGTGGGTTCAACCATGCTGGCACTCTTTCAGATCAACATCAGTACAGGGTAAATTGTTGAAGCACAATCTTGATTCTGGGGTAGTCGATGCTCTTAAGGATCTCAGAAACAAGCTATCTGAAACCGAGTCGCGTGATTGAATCAGTGTAAAAAAATAGAACAATCTTAAACTGTGCTGCAAACATTCCTTTTTCTTTACCCAAACAGGAGAATCTGGTTTCACAAAAGTAACAAAATGAACGCATTCTTCGTTTTGCCTGCTATTTTCTTACTTCAATAAGTTACAAACCGATCCATAAAAAAAGAATTGCATCTTATAAAAGAAATGCAAGACTCTAATCTATTAACCTTCTAAAAACATATACACTATATTGTTGGATCTTTCATATGTTGAATCATGTTTGAGGTGGTATAGTCTTTTAACTCTTTAGTTTGGAGAATACAAGAATTGTTTGTTCTACGAGTTTTGGTTTTGATAATCGTTTGTTATACGAGTTTTGTAGACGTGACCATTTCAATCTTGAATCATGGATTTGTAGTTTTCTATCTGACTCCTAAATTATAGTTTGTTTGGTGAGCTACTTGAACATGAAGAATTCAGTTTTGGACATTATCCGTTAGAGCATTGCTATATCCTTCTACAACTTTTGCCTACTTATCCTCCTATCCAGATAAAAAAACTTAAATATGACAGTTCAGTTCTGTATTACGTATAGTGATAACCGTTGAAAGACACTTGGGGCCTGTTTGTTTTTAACTTTAGTCAACTTATGTCTCAATACAATGTCTGTGTAGATATATCATGTATAGATAAACAGTAGTTTGTTTTGTATGACGAATAAGTCTCCTCCTATCTTATTTCAAGACTTTTTCTATTAAGTTATATTTTTGGAATGGGTCAGGAACACCGATTTAAAAAATTAAGAAAACTTATCAATTAAAAAAAATTAAGTCGAAATAAAAAGATAATGCGTAAACTGTAACTAATTTGATGTAAAAAATATTACTATATCTAATTCATCTAAACTTGTCAGAACTTGATTTTTGGCCCAAACCCAAATCCAGCTGGGCCTAAACGTTGAAAAAATTATTATGCTCCCTCTAGGGGTGAGCAAAAAACCGAAATAACCGAAAACCAAAACTGAACCGAACCGAAAACAACTGAACATAACTAATAACCGAATCGAATTTGTCAAAACCGAACCGAACCGAACTACGAATTCGATTCTCGGGTTGGATATGGGTTTGACACTCTAAACCGAAAACCAAAAACCGAACCGAAAACCGAAACCGGTTATTAGAAAAACCGGTTTTTTTAAAACCGGTTTTCTGATAACCGAAAACCGGTTTTAACCGATTTATTTGCATCTCTAACTTGGGGCCTGTTTGTTTTTAACTTTAGTCAACTTATGTCTCAATACAATGTCTGTGTAGATATATCATGTATAGATAAACAGTAGTTTGTTTTGTATGACGAATAAGTCTCCTCCTATCTTATTTCAAGACTTTTTCTATTAAGTTATATTTTTGGAATGGGTCAGGAACACCGATTTAAAAAATTAAGAAAACTTATCAATTAAAAAAAATTAAGTCGAAATAAAAAGATAATGCGTAAACTGTAACACCACTTGTGATATTATACCTAGTGGTTAGAGGTTTAGGGTTTTTGGTATAAGGTCTAGGGTTTTTGGTATATATTTTAAAGTTTATGTATATATCACTTGTGATATTATACCTAGTAGTTAGTGGTTTAGCGTTTTTGGTATAGGTTTAGTGGTTAGGGGTTTAGAGTTTTTCGCATATATTTTAAAGTTTATGTATATATCATTTGTGATATTATACTTAGTGGTTAGGGGTTTAGGATTTTTAGTATAAGGTTTAGTATTTAGAGGTTTAGGGTTTTTGGTATAGATTTTAAAGTTTATGTATATATCACTTGTGATATTATACCTAGTAGTTAGGGGTTTAGGGTTTTGGTATATGGTTTAGTGGTTAGGTGTTTAGAGTTTTTGTTATAGATTTTAAGGTTTATGTATATACCACTTGAGATATTATACCTAGTGGTTATGGGTTTAGGGTTTTTGGTATAGGGTTTAGTGGTTAGGGTTTAATGGTTAGGGTTTTAAGGTTTTTGGCATAATATCAGTGATAGATAACGTATGAAACGGAAGAAACCATCTGAAAACGGACAAAAACGTGCGAAAACGGACGAAAATAGACAAAAATGTGCGAAAACGGACAAAAACCGACGAAAACGTAAGAAAACAGACTGAAACATATGAAAACGGATGGATACGTCTGAAAACGACCGAAAACGGACGAAAACATATGAAAACGGACGAGAACGTGCGAAAACAAAAGAAAACGTGCGAAAACGAATGAAAACGTGTGAAAACGTGCGAGAACAGACGAAAACGTACAAAAACAGACGAAAACATGCGAAATCGTAAGAAAACGTGCGAAAGTAGACGAAAGCGTGCGAAAAGGGCGAAAGCGTGGGAAATCGGGCGAAAGCGTACGAAAACGGGATAGCGTGCGAAAGCTGACGAAAACGCGCGAAAGCTGACGAAAACGCGCGAAAGCTGACGAAAACGCGCAAATGCGGACGAAAGCGTAAGAAAATGTCAAAAAACGGACGAAAACGTGTAAAAACGTGTGAAAATGAAAGAAAACGTGCGAAAGCGGACGAAAACAGAAGAGAAAGTGTGAAAACAAACGAAAACGTATGAAAACGTGCGAAAACGGACGAAAACGTGCAAAAACGTAAGAAATCGTGCGAGGACATAAGAAAACGTGCGAGAACGTCTAAAAAGGAACGAAAACGTGCGAAAACAGACGAAAACACGCGAAATCATACGAAAACGTGCGAAAGCGGATGAAAACGTACAAAAACGTAAAAGAAACGTAAAAGAAACGTAAAACGTAAAAAACGTAAAAAAAACATACAAAATGTCAAAATTGTTAATTAATTGCAATTTGGGCAAGATTTGCCGACTCTACAAATAATGTGGGAGTGGTTAGTGTGAGTTTTAGTAAATATACACTTTTGGTTCTTTCATGTTTTTTTTAATCTTAAATCTTGTCTTTTTAATCTGATGAAATGGATGGTCTAGATTTATCCTTATGTAGGGAGAAACTAGTATGCAAAATAACTCACCTCATAACTATATATATACAATATATATATATGACAATCCCACTTTAATTTTTAGTTCGATTCGATTGACATCTTGTCAAAACTGAAGACCGAATATCTAAGTCGGTAAGGTTTTGACCCGAACACAAATTTACAAATTAGGTTCCGTTTACTTTGGTTCATTTCGGTTTTGATATTTGGCTCCCATAGATATTATCGAATTATGAACACCCCTATAATTATTGATTTTTTAGCAAACAATTCCATTATTTTCTTAGCATGAAAAGAAGGTAGAATTTTGATGTTATTACTCTCTTGAACACTGAATAGGTTCTCGATGTTAATTGTTTAAATCACTATCAATCTGGGTAAAGGACAGACCCACATAGGTGTTAGGTGTGGCACGGGTTACACTCGATTTTAGGTTATGAAGTGTAAAAAATTTCAAAACTGCTTTTTTTTGTTATGTGCAACCCCTCAAATTTTATCTACTATTTTAGTTTTTTACGGTGTAACTTTAGTTAGCGCAATATTTTCTTTGTGCAATGTCCTACTAAAAATCATGGGTCCCTCTTGATCCGGACACTAGTTTTTATTTTAATAGCCAGGGTGTGACTGCGATGTTAAGTGGACTAAATCTATGATCCAAATATTTGTCGGTATATGGAGCGAAAATATTCCTAAAAATATATTATTCAAAATAAATCGTGAGTTGCGATTTTGGTAGTTATGTTATGACGCTAAAGTTCCAATTTTGGGATGTTGTAAGAATTGTCAAATTGAGGACACATTTTTAATATATCTCCTTACAAAAGTAACCCCCCACCTTTGACATTTTGACGTTCAAGTTTTACAAGGCATCGTACTAGGGTGTATATTTCATGATATTCTCTAAGCGGGTAGGGAATTGCGAAGCGAGTTGGGTTAGTAATTTTTATCGCCGCCGCTATGCGCGGGTATCCAACTAGTTTTAAAAAATGTCATTAAAATGTTAGATCTAGTGACTTTTTTTGTCGTTATAACATCTGTCGCTAAATGTCTATTATCTTGTAGTGTCAATTGAAACAAAGGAATGGAAAGAATAATGAGCGCATCAAGTGAAAATATATAGTAACTCAATGTCAAGATACATAAGGATATTTTTCCGATTTACCACTCTTGTAACGCAATCATCAAAGAGAACGTCGATCAGTGATGGCGCTGATTGATTGATGGTCTTGCCGCGAAGACAGTATGCGAAAGATAATGTTAAAACCGACTCAAAGGCTTTACTCAACGGAGTGACCAATCAAAATCTTTAGTTGACTTTACAGTTTTTATTAATATCATCTTCTGATGTAAATTTCATCACATGGGAAAATGTTTCCAATGATTTAATGTATAAACTGTTGTATCCGGATATTTTTATAAACTCGACGTAGCAACCAGCGTGTATGCACAAACTATTATCCCAAAATACAAAATAGGAGAAAGACAAAGTGGTCCATTAATTTTTGAAAGTCAACGTGAAAAGAAAGATAGTAGAAAGGTATCACGAGATATCTACCTCCCAATGTGATTTTTTAGGTTTTTAGTACAATGTCAACTGTAGTTGTTTTTGTATCTTCTACAAAGTATAGACTAGGGGCGAGCATGGTGCGGTTTGATGCAGGTTTTGACTAAAATCGAACCGCAATCACACTTACGGTTTCTACAAAATTAAAAACCGAACCGCACCACATTTTGCGGTTTCGGTTTTGCAGGTTTTTTACTGTTTTTGCAGGTTTCGCGGGTTTTAACCGCACCGCACCATCACTTATGACTTATATAATTAATGCGAGTTTTTGCGGTTTTTGGTTTACAATGTTAGTTTTTTTGTTATAATAATGCATATATTTAATGTTTATAGACACATCACTTATTCTTTATAAGAATATTAATGATAATATGCGGCATAAGCTTTAGAACACACACTAAATAATCAATATGCAATTTTTCGGTTTTAAATAATCAATGTGTGGTGCGGTGCGGGTTTTGTGGTTCGGTTTTGCGGGTAAAACCGCAACCGCACCTCATTTTGCGGTTTTTCTTTTTTCTTATAACTGATCCATCGATTTTTATCGTGGTGCGGTTTTTGTGGTTTGATTTTTTGCGGTTTTTGCGATTTTACGGTTTGCGGTACGGTTTCTGCTCACCCCTATTACAGACATATGTTTACCACTAGCAATAAGCTAGCAACAACAACAAAAATTTACATGAATAATGTTCCTTCAAACAATAATCTATACTACTATATAAAACATTTTTAATGTGGGACCCATTAAAAATTAAGATAAGGAGGTGCAATCTTAACCCTCCATCTCATTTTAACAAACCACATTATAAAGTGACATGTGTCATCTTTTGATTAAAAAATCACCTCTATTTTCAAATTGAAATATCTTTTTATTAATTTAAATTTATTATGATCTAATTTCATCATATTTTTTTTAAATTTTATGCTCTTTCATTCAACATCCATTTTTATATATTTTTATAATTTTTTTGTTTTTTACTTTTTTAGCGGGTTTATTTTATGTTGATTTGTATTTTTTACAACTTTAACCTTAATTAAATATGAACTTGATACGTTAAAACTATATATTTTCGGAGAGAGTATTGTCTTTTTACATACGAGAATGATGATGTTAATATGGTATTGCGGGAAAGCTACGGGAAACTCAAACGAACACATACAACGAACACATACATTCGTGAAATGAAATTACTAAGCGGGTAGAAAATTGCGTAAAGAGTTGAGTCAGTAAAATTTTTATTGTCGCCACTATGCGCGGGTAACCAACTAGTCTTTTTAAAAAGCTCTAGCAAAAAGCTAGAGATAGAAAACATATTATGCAGAAATGGAACAAGCTTTGTGAAGATATTATTCACAAGGACAGTTTTTGTATACATCTTAAGGTTGTATCATTCTCCATTTGGTATGTTTAGGGACCGAATAGCAATTAGTTTGTTAGAGTTAGTTAGATAAGCTTAATACTCTCTAATCCTTATCATTTTCATGAATTTAATCATAATCATTTTCTCCCAAATATTGTTGCGGTCATAAGGTACTACATCACGTTAATTCGTGTCTGGTCCGTTATTTGCCCTAAATCTTACGAAATTCTTGTTCATTTACATCGTTTATTCATCAGTTCGAGTTTGTGAAATTGTTTGTTTGAAGAATTGAGTCAAGCTTGTTAATACAAATATTCGCGCAAAAACGATATTTATATTTGATGATCTTCATGTTTTGAATAACAAATATAATGTCATACTACGTAAAAGTTTACGTAAACAAGTTATTTAGTCGAAAGTTTACTTGACACCGACAAATCATTTAAGGTATGAATATGACATTATTAAACATAGTTAATGATCAAAGAAAAATATTATCATTTGTATAAATCTGTTCTAATCAAATGATTTAAGTTAACACATGATTGATTATAAGCTAGTTATATTAATCATGTAAGACAAAATAAGATTAACTATAAGTGGAAATAATATTTCCAAATCTAGAAAATCTTTCATTATTGGTGATAAGAAATATTTTCTTCTAAAAGAATCTATTAAAATAGTTTTAATAAGTACAAAACAATATTTTGTATAGATTTGAGGTTAATCACAAAATGACAAATGTTGTCCCAGCTCCACCCACGAATCCACCAAATACATGGGACGGATCCAAGGTATGAGAGATCCGTGAGTCGCACGAATCATTTTCCTGAGACATATTTGAATTTCAAAATGTTGCCTATAAATACCAACCTTAAGCTTTCATTTTATACAACTCTTGACAAATAGTTTCACACACATATGTTATCTTTTGTATATTCTTTGATCATTATACTTGTTACATAATCATTACAAGTGATCAACTCATTTCACTCTTTAGTGAAGAACACTTAAGAAGACGTCAAGCTTCAAGTGTTATTAGTTTAGTTGTGTCATCACGTTTGTGATAATCATTCATATTGTATATCTTATATTGTGTGTTGTGTGTATCATATGTGTATATCTTATATTTAGGCCATAAAATACATAGTGTGTTAGATTGGTTCTATCTCGAAGTAGAACTCGGTGTTTAGCTTAGTACCGGAAAAAGTATAAGAGATGTGTACGGTTTTCTTCGCCTAAAGGGAACTTGTTGACATAGTGAAGATAACTCTCAAGTTGGGTACTTGGAGAGTGGAGTAGGACGGAGAGGAGCTTCGTAGCCGAACCACTATAAACCATTGTGTCATCGGTTTGATCTTTCTTATCTTTACTTGTTTATATTTCGTAGATTAGTTACTTACTTATTGCATCGCTATCATATACACTTGTGTATATCTCTTGAGTTCACATAAGTCAACAATCTAAGTTTTAATTTTAAAAAGGTAAAAGCTATTCAACCCCCTTTCTAGTTTCTATAATTGGTATCAGGAGCCAAGGTCACCCAAGATCTTTAACGTATATTGTACATTAAAGCTTGAATCGATCTATGGATTCGGATAAATATCTAGAAGGGCAATCTATGCAAAGACCACCTCTTTTTGAAAGTGATCATTTAATTTATTGGAAAAATAGATTTAAAACTTATATGAAAGCAAAAGATTTAGATCTTTGGCATATTATCTTGAATGGTGATTTTCCACCGGTTGCGAGAAACAAAGAAACCTAAGTTTTAGAAATAGTTCATTTTGAACAACAAGATGATGATCTTAAAAAGAAACTTGCCAAAAATAATGAAGCTAAAATGATTCTTTATTATGCTTTACCTAAAAAGGAATATGAGAAAATTTTTATGTGTAAAACGGCTAAAGATATTTGGCAATTGTTGTTAATCACACATCAAGGTAATAGCCAAGTAAAGGATAATAAAATTGATCTTCTTGTTCAATAATATGAACAATTTACTATCCTTGAAAAAGAACATATTGATAGCGATTTTACTAGATTTAACACTATTATTACTAGTCTTAAAGCTCTTGATGAAGGTTTCTCTAGCAAGAACTATGTTAGAAAGTTTCTTAGGGCTCTACATCCTAAATGGAGAGCAAAGGTCACGGCGATTGAAGAATCGAAATATCTGTCATCACTAGCTCTAGACGAGCTTATCGGCAATCTAAAAGTACATGAAGTAGTCATGGAAAAAGGATTCCGAAATATATAGAGGCAAAAAGGAAAAAGTTAAGTTCATTGCCTTGAAAGCTAAGAAAGAGTCTAGTGATGATGAAACCTCAACATCCGGAAGCGATGATGAAGAATATGCTATGGCCGTAAGGAACTTTAAAAAGTTCTTTAGAAAAAAGGGTAAATTTGTTAGGCAACCAAGAGAAGAAAAGAAGTCATTCCGACAAAGGGACGAGAAGAAAGGAAAGAGTGACCGAGAATGTTTTAGATGCGGTGATCCAAATCATCTCATTGGCGATTGTCCAAAACCATCTCGCAATAAAGATCAAAAGACCTTCATTGGAGGTTCTTGGAGCGATAGCGAAAATGACGCCAAAGACAAAACTAACGACGAAACTTGTCTCGTGGCTCAATCGTCAAATGAGGTAACTCTTAACTCTTCCTGAAGACTAATCAAATAACATACAAGATGTGAGGGTAGAGAGAGAGTGGGTTGGATGAACACTTAGATAGAGAAAGTAAACATAAGAGAACTTTATATTATGTGTGTAAAATGAACAACCAACC
>BQNB010134161.1:0-18352 GCA_026074375.1 Tanacetum coccineum | reverse complement strand
TCCTTGACTTCATCTTCTTCCTAGTACCAAGTTTTCTTTTTCTGGTACTTTCTTCTTCTTTACTCTCCTCATTAACTTCTTCTTTACTTTCCTCCTTGAGTACTTCACTTTTAGAGGAATCAACTCCTTTTTCATTCATCCTTTTGATCAACCTTTCATCTTCAGCAGGCCCAATTGAGATGAAATCTTCATCAGACCTCTTAATATTCTCATACAAAGCTTGTACTTCCTCAAACTTCTTGACTTTCAATTCAGCATGCTTGTAGTTTCCTACATGCTTTAAGTAGGTCATCATTTGATTTCTGAGTTGATTCTTGGTTGGTGGTTTGTTCCTGATAGCTTCTGATCTCTGTTGAGCAAGAAATCTTCTTTGAGCAGCAATTGTGTCATGAAGGAACTTTGCTCTTTCTTCTATTGTAAATTGCTCTCTTTCTTGTTCTTGAAGCTTTTCAGCAAGAAGTCTATCTGCCTCAATCCTTGCCTTTATATCATCAAAGTTTCTTATAAGAGCTTCATTGGCAGCTTTTTCTTCAAGCTGCTTAAACTTCTTCTCAGCTTGAGGAATATCATCAGATTCACTTTCAGATTCATCCTCCTCTTCAATCTTCTTCTTACCTTTGTCTTTTGGATCAATCTTTGGAAGAGGCTTTAGAGTTAGAAGTGATCTTTTAGAGGTAGGTCTAGGTCTGTCAGCTTCTTCAATATCTTTCAACTCTACTCCTTTTTCCTTTTCTCTAGAAACAGCTTTGGCTTGACTCATGTTTAGAAGAACCTTAGCTATTGTTTCATCATCTCCAAAGACTGTAGAAGTATGTGTTTGAGTAGGTGTTTGAGTGACTTGAGCAGCAATTTCTTCCTCAGTTTGATCTTCACTACCTTTTCTTTGCCCATCAGTACTTTCAACTTTCTCTTCAGTACCTTCTCTTTGCTCTTCAGCACTTTCAATTTGCTCTTCAGTACCTTCAATATGTTCTTCAGTACCTTCATTGTGCTCTTCAGTACCTTCAATATGTTCATCAGTACTAATTTTGGATCCGTCAGTACTAACTATTGGTCTGTCAGTACTAACTTTCTCCTTGTCGGTACTAACTCCCTCCTTGTCGGTACTAAGTACATCTTCAGTACTAAGTCTAATCTCATCAATCTCCTTGTCTTCATCCACCATTTCTCTTGTCCTCCCCTCATCCTGAGCATTCTCTGTCTCTATATGATCAACTGAATCTTCAGGAATTGTATCAAACAGAGGATCTCTTTGAACTGATGATTCACCTTTAGCAACCTTCCTCCCTTGTTTGGATACAGACTCTTTGTGCACCCTATGTTTCTTTGAGAAGCTCTTGCTTGGGAATCTTTGCTTCAATGAGACACTTTTCAGCCATGCTCTATGATGTTTGATGACAGGTTTAGCTTGTTTCTTGAGCTTTGTGATCTGAGCCTTCAAGAGTTGTATTTCCTTGGCTTGATCTGAAACCTGTGCACATAGAGAGAGACAAAGATCATAGACACTTTGGAGAGTCATGTCACCCTCATTCCCTGAAAGGGATTTATCACTAGATGAATGACCTCCAAGATTCTCACCAGAAGTTTCTGGGACAGAATCAGGAATAATAGGAGTGGGTGAAGGTCTTGGGGATAGGTCAGTCTGTTGCTCAATAGGTACCTCACTAGTTTGAGCAGGAGAAGAATCAGTTTGTGGCTCATTAGGTACTTCACTAGTGGGAGCAGGAGAGGGTGTTGGTTGTGCTTCAGATGGTCTATGTGAAGAAGCACCCTCATCCTGAGTTGGTTGTACCAACATAGTGGCAAACAAAGGGGTCACTTTCCCTGAGAAATGCTTACCCTTCTTAACCATGAAAGAAAAGACTTTACTAGTTAAAGTATTTACAGGAAAATGATCTAAAGGTACAGACACATTAGCTAGTTGTTTATCTAAAAAGATAGAAATAAAACGTGGGTACATTACAAACTTTTTCTTAGCATCTAGATGTCTAAGCATACCATCAAAAATTAATTTAGAAAAATTATACTTTTGATTAGATGTTAAGCAGATGACAGCAGTGGCAATGTTAGTAGGAATTTGATCCCAAGAGGTGCTTTTTGAGCTAAGACAATGATTTAGGGTGCGTATTTTTTGTGGTCTTATTAATTACGCCACAAGGTGTTGTTTCTGGTGTAAACCGCGGTAAAGGTGCGGTTTGGCTGGTTCTTTAACAGCGTTGTGGGTGCGGTTTGGGTCATAGTGTTAAACACCCCAAAATGGTAATCTCCTTTTGTGTTGTGTGTTATGGTTTATGATAAAAAAACAGCATCTATGGGTGCGTCTGTTCTAGTTGTAACAGCCATTAGGGGTGCGTTTGGGCTGTTGTGGAGATTAGGGTGCGTTTGGGGTTTATATCAACGCCAACAGGGGTGCGTTTGGTTTACGCAGAAACACCAAGGGGAACGTTTGGCTGTTACACAGCCATGGGGTGCGTTTGGTTGCGGGTCAGCCACCCGATTAGGGTTGCGTTAGCCGTATTTGACTAGCACAAAAGGTGACGTTTTGGATTATCAGCCACCACCAAAGACTGGCGATGGGTTTGTGATATAACATTAGGATAGGTGCGTTGGTGGGACTAGACCACCAATGGGTGTTTGGTTGTTGTTTTTACGCGGTACTGGAGGTTTGGTTTTGTAGGGTTTAACGCCGATATGAGGCTGTTTGGTTCATGGTAAGCCGCAAGGGTGCGCTTGGTTTTGGTATGACCAAGTAAGGGTGCGTTGGGTTAATACAAATTGACTAATAAAAATATACCAAGATTTATAAATTATAAACTGGATCAAATGGTGGTTTAAAAGGTTAAATAAATGTGTAAATTGTTAGTTCCATTATATATTTTTATGATTGTTAATTTGTAATATTTCAATAACGGATTAAAACAAAACGGGGAAACTATAAACTATATTTTTACAAATGGGATAACTATTTAGCAAACCGTCAAGGAAACAATATACTAGATTATAAAATATTATTCTATAATTTTATAATTGTCAACTAGGAATTAACATCATAACTTTTGTAAAAGCTTTAAAAACAGGTACTGTAACATGATTTGTAACTTTAAAACGTACGATTACTTTTATGCTAAGAGCTTTTTATTTATTTAAGTGGTGATTTTCTAAAACGTGTCGAATTATTTTGTTTAATCATATACTCACGTTTCTTAAACAATATTTGCAAAGTATTATATACTTCAACTTATTCATCTGATTGTTTGTCTTATTATATAATTCACCATATGAATTATATATGCTTCTTGATTTATTTATTTAACCAACCACCAAACTATTCCAACTTTAAATCTAAATCTTTAATCAACGTGTCGCGTTGATGTACTCACTCATCGGGAACCCAAATACATCATCCTAGGCTAGTAGGATATAACCGTTAAGATAAGCTGCAACTTCTTGGTCGAGCCGTTTCAGTTTTCGTTTTGTCTGGCGCTTAATACGCGCATTCTCGCCAATCGTTCTACAACATCGATGTGAGTTTATAGCCCCTCTTTCACTTGTTTTACATTTACTTTACAAATCTCGGGGGAGAATACATGCTCAATACAACTTGTTTACATATTCGTTTACAATATCTTTTACATACTATTCTACACACTTGGTTTACATACTTGATTTTGCAATTCATTACAAACACAATTACATGGTTGATTACAAACTTGGTTTCATACTTTGTCACATACTCATTTGCATACACGTTTACGAAATTGTTTACATACTCATTACAAACTCAATTACTTGATTTATATCACACTCTTTTCTACTTATGGATTTAAGTACTCAAAGCTATTTACGAATACAATGGTTAATTTTTATTGGACACAAGTGTTTTCGGTTATCATCTCCTGTTTACATGTGCCTAAGTAACATAACGACAGTGTATAAATGTCGGATTATGACTGGCTTGGTAGACTCAGGGCCAGCACAACAAATATCGGATCGTGACTGGCTTGGTAGACTCAGGGCCAGCACAACCAATATCGGATCGCGACTGGCTTGGTAGACTCAGGGCCAGCGCAACAACGTTCACATGAAATGAACCACTTACAGTGCCTGAAAAGATTGGCATACAATTAAGTCTACGTAGCGGTTGCATGAACTTGGGTAATGAATTCTATGGTTTATTACCACACTGGGGATATTACGTTGCTTGGAATAAAGTGGCAATACATACTTGAAACATTTTGGTGACATTAAATTGGTCATGCATTCTTTTTAAATCTTTGGGATAAAATTTGTACATTTTGGTGACATTAAATTGGTCATGCATTCTTTATAAATCTTTGGGATAAAATTTGTACTTTTGGTGACATTAAATTGGTCATGCATTCTTTATAAATCTTTGGATTCCAACATTTACATTTATACTTACAAAACTCTATGAACTCACCAACTTTAATGTTGACACTTTTAAGCATGTTTTTCTCAGGTGAATTAGATGCTTGGCTTACTTGATGTGCAATGGAGTCTAAAATTGACAAGATTTCATTTATGTATTTCTACTTACATACAAATGATCAAATCTCGTTGGATTATTTTCAAAACTTTTCATGGTTCGATGCATTTATGGAGACAAATGTTATTATCAATTTCAAAAGAAATCAATCGAGCGAGATTACTTTTCAAACGACACATTTAGAGGTCGTTCTCTTGTATCTTGTGCTATTGTATTATGAAGTAACGCCCCATGACATATTTCCGCTGCGACACATTTTTGGGGGTGTTACAGATTGGTATCAGAGCCAAGGTTATAGAGAACTAGGTTGCATATTTTTACCCTAGACTATAACCGTTTTCACATTCATGATCACATCAAACATTTCAAAGTGCATACACGTACTTGGCTTATGTGCTTACCTTACGTGCTGCATTAAGTGTTATGTGACTTAAATATATGTAATATATATGCTTAATTCTTTTGCGTATATCTGCTTGGTTATTTATATATGAGATACTTTATATTAAAATACAAGAGCATTTCTTAAGGAATTGTGAGTTGCAACACATGGTCTCAATGATACCTAGACAATCGTGAGTTATACAAGGTCTCGTCTTAACTTCTTAGACATTAGGTGAGTGCACAATGGTCTCATTTCGTTCTCAGACATTGTGAGTTTAAACAATGGTCTCTGAAGGATATTATTTTTTCTTCATAAGCTTTATAATATATTGTATTTCTCGAAGACCGTCTAGTTTTGTTTACAGGGATTATTATGAATATAAGTATTACAAGTTTGTATGGGCGGCGATTGTAATATGAGGTTCGATATGATTATTGCTATGTAAACGAAACCCGTCACAGTTCTGTTTCACATGGTTTATTGTGTGAATTGAGTATTACAAGTCTTGTATGGGCGGGACTTGTAATGGGAGGATTGATACGATAATTGCTATGTTAACTCATTTATAAGGACCTTCATCGTATTTACTCTAACCGCACTCATTAACTATCTTGAACTTTATGTTGATCTCGCCTGATTGTTTTACTCCCCGTCTCCGAAGACGAGTTTTAAATACTCATTCCATACTCATTAGAGCATCGGCATCGTTATGTCATTCACCACCTTGAAAACTTTGTGTGTACGCGTGTTATATCAGAAATTATTAAGTAGGATGATTTATAATCTCTTTATTTAAAAGGATTGGGACGCCTCTTCAGTTAAATAAAGAAATTGTAAATTACCGAACCATAAGTTTATCAATTCATTATTTACATAAATTGGGACGCTTCTTTATGCAAATAATAAATTATAAATGAGTGGGCTTAATGGTATCCAATATGACACGAGTATGAACTCGAACTCGCTAATCACCAGAATCCGTTAAAAGGGTCTAGAGACACAATCGTGTCTTACTACTCAGCAGAATCTTAATGCCTTACTTGGGACTACCTTATCACATTCTTAAGTTATTACATTTGCCGTTGCAAATCCTCGCGATCACGAACTATTCGTGGAACTAACAGACTTGTTACACACTTGAGTTAATGAGTGATTCGTTCTCAAACTAACGAGACTATAGTACCATAATCCGCCGTCTATCGCATAAGCTCTCTCGCGAGCTCCTCTCAGTTATTGAACTTTATTTTGGGAATATTGTTTCTCAAAATGTCCCCACTTTTCGCATCCCATCACCATTTGTTAGGGTTATTGTTGTTATGGTTGCTGTTGTTGGGCCCTAGAGAGGTCCCAGCGTGTACAACTTTACCCAATAGGTAATGCAAATCCCCCGTAAACCAAGTAAACACCTATCGACGAAACAAATAGTTAGACTATTCATTTCGGGCCACTAGTAGGAAGACTTAGGTCGCGATACATCCTAGTACTGCCAAGTAAGTTGGGTACTTACATACATAAGTCGCGTTGATGTGAATCATCGGAACATACAGATAGTCCGAAACGAGACTCTCGTCTTGGACATTTAGAAACTTTTACAAACGCACTCACGTGACTACACTTTCTTTTTGATGATTTCACTATTAAGAGATTTTTTTTACGCGGTTATACCAGTCGTAAGATTTGTAATGATATATTTTGAGATACCCATTTTGATTGGTTAAATATCCTGGTCAAACTTAGCCAAAATTTTTGGTATATTGAGAATTGTCGAAACAACAAAAATTTTGTTGAATAAAGTTATCATCGTCTTGTTTGGAACTGGTTTATTAAATCTTAAATTTTTCTTGGTCACACAATCGGTTAACACAAAAATTAAATCTCGGGACGAGATTTCTTTAAGGGGTAGGTACTGTAACATCCGGCAATTTTCGAAATTTTAAATGACTATTTTAAACTTTGACTTTTCAGGTCCGATCTTACTTTTTGACTTATGATCTTTTATCGTCACATAAAAACGATTACCGCGTAACTGGTAAAATTTTCGGAACAAATTTTAAATAATAAATCATATTTATTGGTACATCACTCATGGGAAAGTTATTTATTATACTTATTGATCGAAACGGAAAAAAAGGATATATATTAATTCATAGTTGATTTGTCAAAAAACGAACCACTAAATCACGTTTTCATGATTCGGACCCTAAAGCAATTTGATGTAAAACGATATTTCAGACAACTTTTTAGTTTTACAACGAGGACTTGCAAAACAAGCAGACTGGGCTAAAACAGCCCCGCAAAGTTTTGAAAACTGCACACAACGGATACCGACACAAAAAAAAAATATTTATTATTTAAATTTATTATTTTTATTTTCGCCTATTTATTTTAATAAAAATATTAAATAAAATTATTATATTATTTTAATTTTTAAAGCGTGTGATAACGCGATTATCGAGTTTAAAATTCTTTTTATTTTTAACAAGTCACCAAGATAAATAATAAACAGTTTTAAATAAATTTTATAAAACGTTTACGAAAATTAGTCGGGTGAATACTCATTTTTATCAGAAAAATGATTTAGAAAACAATGGCGCAAGTTTCGTGCGTTGAATCATCCGTTAACTTGCCCAAACGAGTCCCGAACCATTATTTTACAAAATAGTACTCATAATTTTACGCTTTAGGTCCCTGTGGAAATATTTTCACCCCTAACCCTCAAGTATCATACACTTGTCATTTTTTTTGGAAACTTTATAATATATAGTTATAAGAATTAGGGTTCTCATCTTTTTATAACATAGCCTGCCATCAACATCCACATTTCCCTCTAACTTTTCCGGCGCGATTCTTTCTCGGGAGTACTTCCGGCAACCCACAACCATTGCCACAACAACACCACAATCCTCCTTCATGTCCATATTCCACTACCACCTCACCGATCTTAAACCACATCATTCCATACCGCCACCTCGGTCATCACCATCATCATCTTCACCAACACCATCTCCACCTCACCTATAATATCATCAATTTCGTCACCCATTACACGCGCCTAAACCACTAGGACCACGCACCATGGGTGTGTTTGTTTATGTGGATAATACCACACAAGGGTTTGTGGGTTGGTTTTAAATCAGGGCCCAACTTAAGGGGTATCCTTTTGGTTGCGTCCGGTTTTTTTTTTTCTGTTATTTAAGTATTACACGACCGTAAGGGTGCGTTTGGGGTTTATAAAAAGTATAGGATTGCGTTGGGATTAGCAGGCCCGAGCAAGGGTGCGATTGGGTTTTTAGAACATTTAGGGTGCGTTTGATTTCATAGTGGCAGCCGAGGGTGCGTTTGGCTGGCTGTGTAGCAGCCAAGGGTGGTTGTTTTGGTGGTCTAGCAGCTAGGCTGCGTTTGGTTTTATAACCGCACCACAAGTGCGTTTGGTTCGGTCATTAACCACAGGATTAGAGTACGTTTGGTTGGCTGCCATAAGGGTGCGTATGGTTTATTAGCAAGTGCGTTTGGTTGCGACAGAAAACACATAAAGGCGTGTTTGGTTTGCTGTCTTTAGCGATAAGGGTGCGTTTGGTTCAGCGGCAGCCGTAAAGGGGTGTGTTGGGTTTCATAGTAGCATCAAGGGTGTGATGGTTTATATGGTTCCCACAGTTAGGGTGCGTTTGGCTGTGGGTTTAGCAACGAAGGGGTGTGTTTGGTTTAGAATTGCACAAAGGGGAGCGTTTGGATCTGGGTTTAGTAAAACTGAGTAGGGTGCGTTTGGTTTTTAGTAAAAGCGAGTAGGGTGCGTTTGGTTTATATTATATTAACGACTAATAAATATATTTAAGAGGGGTTTTGTAAATATTAAAAACCGGATCTAAATGGTGGAATGGTTAAATAAATACTTTATTTATTATCTTCACTTTTGCGATTATAATAACCTTAAGGGGGGTGTTTGGGTTTGCAACACAAATAGATTGAAAAAGGTTAAGTTATATAAATTTTAAGATTATTAGTTTGTAATATTTCAATAACCGGATAAACAAACGGAAACTATACTTTTTAAATGGATAACTATTTTAGCAAACAGACAGGAGGCCAATATACTAGATTATAAAATAGTATTTTTATAATTTTATAATTGTTCAACTAAGAAAATTAAAGCATCTATAACCTTTGTAAAAAGCTTTTAAAAACTTAGTGTACTCTGGTTGGTACTTTAATTGTACGATACATTTATGCTAAGACTTTTTATTAATTTAGTGGTGATTTTCTAGAACGATGTCGAATCGATTTTGTTTAATCATTTTACTCCGTTTTCTTAAATAATATTTGCAAAGTATTATATACTTCAAATTATTCATTTGATTGTTTGTCTTATTATATAATTCACCATATGAATTATATACATTCTTATTTTATATGGTAATAATTAGTTACGGAATATTTCTACTTGTTATATGGATACACCATATGAATTATATAATGCTCTCTTGATTTATTTATTTAAACCAACCACCAAACTATTCTAATTTGAATCTAAATCTTTAATCAACGTGTCGCGTTGGGGGGGGGTGCGGGCGGTTGATGTACTCACTCATCGGGAACCCAAATACATCATCCTAGGCTAGTAGGATATAACCGTTTTTTTTTTTTCTTTTTTTTTTTTTTTTTTTTTTTTTTTTTAAGATAAGCTGCAACTTCTTGGTCGAGCCGTTTCAGTTTTCGTTTTGTCTGGCGCTTAATATGCGCATTCCCGCCAATCGTTCTTCATCATCGATGTGAGTTTATAGCCCCTCTTTCCTTGTTTTACAATTGCTTTACAACATCCACGTGGGAGAATACCATTGCTCAAACACTTCTTGTTTACATATTCGATTTATAATATCTTTTACATATATTTTACACACTTGGTTTACATACTGGATTTGCACATTCATTACAAACAAAATTACCTGTTGATTACCAAATGGTTCACAATACTCATTACATAGCCGCTATGGATATATTACGTGACTTCATTTTTGGTCACCTAATATATGTACTCTTACTTTTGAAATGATTGACGGATTAGCTTTAGGGTAGCATAAACTGTGAATCACTGGAGGGTGAGCTTTGCGAATGTTTTAAAATAGATTATTCGGCGATTGACAATCCCATTCGGGTGATTGCTATCTCTAGGCAACGAAACGTTATAACATGTCTCGTGACTGGCTTGGTAGACTCAGGGCCAGCACAACAATTATCGGATCGTGACTGGCTTGGTAGACTCAGGGCCAGCACAACCAATATCGGATCGCGACTGGCTTGGTAGACTCAGGGCCAGCGCAACAACGTTCACATGAAAATGAACACTTACAGTGCCTGAAAAGATTGGCATACAATTAAGTCTACGTAGCGGTTGCATGAACTTAGAGTAATCGTAATCATGGTTTATTACACACAGGGATATTTACGTTGCCTTGAATAAAGTGGCAATACATACTTGAAACATTTTGGTGACATTAAATTGGTCATGCATTCTTTATAAATCTTTGGGATAAGATTGGTACTTTTGGTGACATTAAATTGGTCATGCATTCTTTATAAATCTTTGGATTCCAACATTTACATTATACTTACAAAACTCTATGAACTCACCAACTTTAATGTTGACACTTTTAAGCATGTTTTTCTCAGGTGAATTAGATGCTTGGATTATTTGATGTGCATTGGAGTCTTTACATTCAAGTTTTTCATGGTGATGCAATTATGGGACAACTATTATTTTGATTTCAGAAAATCAACGAGATTGTTTTACAAACGACACATTTAGAGGTCGTTCTCTTGTATCTAGCGCTGTGTATTATGAAGTAGCACCCCAAGTGGTATTCCGCTGCGTTGTGATTTTTGGGGGTGTTACAGATTGGTATCAGAGCACTGGTTATAGAGAACTAGGTTGCATATTTTACCCTAGACTATAACCGTTTTCACAAACATTGCATCACATCAAACATTTTCAAAGTGCATACACACTACTTGCTTATGTGCTTACATTACGTGCTGCATTAAGTGCTTACGTGACATACATATATATAATATATATATGCTTGCATTCCCTTCGCGTATATCGTACGCTTATTTATATAAGAGTTATTATATAAATACCAGAATATTTTTAAGACATTGTGGGTTGCACAATGGTCTCATTCTACTCGTCAGACATTGTGGGTTGCGCAATGGTCTCACTTCGTTCTCAGACATTGTAAGTTAAACAATGGTCTCTAAGGATACTATTTTTCTTCATAGCTTTATACAATATTGTATTACGTGGAGACCGTCATAAATTTTTGTTTACATGGAATTATATATGAATCTAAGTATTACCAGTCTTGTATGGGCGGGACTTGTAATATGAGGATTGATATGATAATTGCTATGTTAACAAAGCCCGTCACAGTTCTGTTTACATGGGATTATGTATAAATCTAAGTATTACAAGTCTTGTATGGGCGGGACTTGTAATAGGAGGATTTATATGATAATTGCTATGTTGACTGGTTCATCGAGACTTTTACCTGGTTTACTCTAACCAGGGTACTCATTACCTATCTTGAACTCTAGGTCGATATTTTTGGGTAGTTTTACTCCCTGTCTCCGAAGACGAGTTTGGAACACTCGTCCCATACTCATTAGAGCACATGCATCGTCATGTCATCCATCACCTTGAAAGTTATGTGGGTACGCGTATTGCATCGGGAATTATTAAGTAGGATGATTTATAATCTGTTTATTTAAAAGGATTAGGACGCCTCTTCATTTAAATAAATAAATTGTAAATCACCGAACCATAAGTTTATCAATTGATTATTTACATAAATTAGGACGCTTCTTTATGCGAATAATGAATTATAAATGAGTGGGCTTAATGGTATCCGATATGACACGGGTATGAACCTGGAATCGCTAATCACCAGAATCCGTTAAAAGGGTCTAGAGACACAATCGTGTCTTGTCACTCAACAAAATCTTAAGGCCTCACTTGGAACTACCTTATCACATTCTTAAGTTATTACTTTTGCCGTTGCTAATCCTCGCGATCACGAACTGTTCGTGGAACTAACAAACTTGTTACACACTTGAGCTAATGGAGTTGATTCATCTTCGAACTAACGACTGAGTACCATATTCCGCCGTTCATCGCTTAAGCTCTTCCGCGAGCTCCTCCTAATTTTTAAACCCTATTCTGGGAATATTGTCTCTCGAAATGTCCTCATTCTCGGCATCCTATCACCATTTGTTATAGTATTGACGTTATGGTCACTGCTGTTGGGTCCTGGAGCGGTCCCGACTGATACAACCTTATCCAATAGGTTATGCAACTCCCCTTAAACGAGATAAACACCTATCGACGAAACAGATAGTTGGACTATTTATTTCGGGCCACTAGTAGGAAGACTTAGGTCGCGATACATCCTAGTACTGCCAAGTAAGTTGGGTACTTACATACATAAGCCACGTTGACGTGAATCATCGAACATTACAAATAGTAGAAACGAGACTCCGTCCTCGGACACTTTCTTCTTGAGGTTTTCACTATAATGAGACTTTCCCTATAACGCGGTTATACCAGTCATAAGATCTGTAATGATATATTTTGAGATACCCATTTTGATGGATTAAATATCCTGGACAAACCTAGCCAAATTTTTTGGTAGATTGAGAAGTGTAGAGACACCGAATCTTGCTTAATAAAGTTATCAGCTCCTGGTTTAGACGAGAAGTTTTTCCTTGGTCACACAATCGGATAACACAAATTTAATCTCGGGACGAGATTTCTTTAAGGGGTAGGTACTGTAACATCCGAGAATTTTCGAAATTTTGAATGACGATTTCAATCTTTGACTTTTAGGGTCTGACTTGACTTATAAGAACGATCATCTAAATCACGTATTCACGACTCGGACTCTAAAGCAATTTGATGTGAAATGATATTTCAGACAACTTTTTAGTTTTGACCGAGATCCGAAAACAGTCAGAAGGTAACTGAATTGCCCTCGCAAGATTTAGAAACGAGAAAATAATTAAATTATATTTAAGAGTAAACTGCAAAAATCATCCCTGTGGTTTGTAGTTTGTGACACTAATCATCCCTAGCCGATACACATTGCACTAATCTCCTGAGTAGGCAATGTTCGGCAAAATCATCCTTATTGGGGGATGATTTTTGGCAAAAAGTTTAACAAAAAGTATTTGCAAAAATCATCCCCTCCTAGGGATGATTTTTGGCAGGTGGGGGGGGGGGGGGGGGGGGGGGCGAAAGTTTCACCACTCAGGGATGATTAGTGCCAATAGTATCGGCTAGGGATGATTATTGCCACAAACTACAAACCACAAGGATGATTTTTGCAGTTTACTCTATATTTAATTAACACTTTTTAATAAATAAAAATATTTAATAAATTAGTCATCATTTTATTCGAAAAACGTTTTGTCGATAACCGCAAATATACCTGGGTTAAAAAATTTATTTTCTATTTTTACATTCGTACGAGACATAATCGTAGTTACCAATAAAATAACGGATATTTTGTAAAAATGTTTATAAAAATATTTGATGAAATTCTATCAAGTAAAATACTACATTTTTATCAGAAAAATGATGTTGGAAAACAATGGCCAAGTTCATGTATGAATCGACCGTTAACTAGTCCAAATGAGTCCCGAACCAATATTTATAAAAAGTTCTCAAAATGTTACACTTCTTAACACCCACACTATTTAAACTTGCCACTTAAGTTATATCTAGTATAATATATAAAATTAAACTAATATTCATTTCAATTCAACATATACCACATACACAATTTATATACTCATCTCCTCCTCTCTCTCCCTCAATGTATCCCGGTCGACCTTCCCACCAACCACGCCGGCCCACCACTCTTCTCGCCGCCGCCAGGAAAATACTTTTCCAGCGGGACTTTTCCGCCAAACACCAAAAACACTCCTCATCACCGGATCTATTCGATCCCACCACCCCCTCTCCCCCCGCCACGCGCCCCTCTCCATCACACTTATATCACCACTCCGGTCTGCTGCCCCACAAAGGGTGTGCGAGTAAATTAAGAACCACCACGAGGGTGTTTTGTTTTGGTTTTGTTTCGGGTGTAGAACAGCCACTACCAGCGTGTTTGTTTATATGGTTAATACCTACGACAGGGTAAGGGCGCGTTTTTGGTCTTGACAAATGCACGTGAAATGGTGGCGTGTGGTTTCTACAGCCAACAAGGGCGTGTTGGCTGTGAAAACAGACCGAGTGAGTTTGCTTTTGTTTTTTTCGATGCAACCTACGAGTGCGCGTGGTATTCACCCCAAAGGGTGCGTTGATTTCTGTGGTCTATATGGTCCAGGTGCGTCTGGTTTCGAACAGAAGCACCACTGGCCAATTTGGTTTGAAAGATTCACTAGGTGCGGTTTGGTTCTAGCTGTAAACAGCCAACTAGAGTGCGTTTGGGTGTCTTCGTAACACCACAAAAGGCGTTTTGTCCCGTGGTTTTAACACCTGAAAAGGGTGCGTTCGTCGTGGGTCCAGCCGTGAACCACCGCAAGGGCGCGTTGGGTTTTTGTGAATGTTACCGCGGCAAAGAGTGCGTTTGATTTAGTTATAAAAGCACATTAGGGTGCGTTTGGCCAATGGCTGCGAACAGCCATAAGGGTGCGTTTGGCCGCATTAGGTTGCGTTCGGTTGGTTTTAAGAAAACGCATAATCAGGTGTCGTTTGGGATCCGGGGTCAGCAGCAGAAGGCTGCGTTTTGGTGACTTATAGTGGCACCAAGGGGTTGCGATTGTTGGGGCATAAATCACCAAGGGGCGATTTGGGTCCTGGGTTTTAGGCAAAGGTGGATTGGTATTGTTTGGCTGAATTGCCAAAACGGGTGCGTTGGTTTAGGCTTCAAGATCCAACGAGGGGAACAACGAGGGTTCGTTATGGAATATATAATCTTACTAAAAAAATATACCAAGATTGATATAAATTATAATCGGACCGGTGTTTAATTTTTTAAATAAATGGATAAAATTATTAATTTTAGATACATTATATATAGACTGCGGACGAATATAAAATACTATGATCTACGAAGTTACAATATTGGAAATAATGTTTAATTAAACGATAATTAATAAACATCCCCTTGAAATGTATAAATGATTCATTCGATTAAATAGGGCCCCTTGTGTTAAGAGCACCAATACGTACGCCAATGGGATCGATAAAACAACCGGAAGGTCATGCGAAATAAACTCTAGCAACACTCTTATAAAAATAGTACGTATTAACACGACCATTGCAAATAGTATTTAAGAAACCGCTCAAGGACTACCACACATATCTTCATAAAGATACCAATAACTAGTAATAAACAAAAACCCGACCAATAGAACGAAAACAATATATAACAATTGAGGGACGACTGATCTAAGACGCAAACCACGAAGAAACGAAATATATATAATACAAAATATATTATATATTTTTATAATGATTATAAACTGTAACAACATCTGTTGAAAAACAACCGATGTTTGTAACAGTTTATAATCATTATAAAATATAAATAATATTTTGTAAAATATATTTCGTTTCTTCGATGGGTTACGTTTAGAACTGTTCGTCTCATTGTAAAAGTATAATTTTCGTTCATTGGTCGGGGTATTTTATAATACAAGTTAATGTATCTTTAAAAATATAATCTTGGAGTCCCCTTTTATCGGTTTCTAAAATAATAGCAGTTCTAGTAAAACATTACTAAATATAGAAATCTATATAAATTTCGCCATGACCTTTCCGTTTATAAAACGATCCCAAGTCGAACGACTTTGTTGCAAATCCGCTTTCCCAATTTAATTTAATAGAAATCATTTTAACATTTTAAGGGTGTTTATTAATTATCGTTTAATAAGCATTATTTTCATATTGTAACTTCGTACGAATCATAGTATTTTATATTCGTCCGTAGTCTAATATAATGTATTCGAAAAATAATAATTCGTCACATTTATTTAACCAATTAACCACCGGTCCGATTATAATATTTATATCAATTCTTGGTATATTTTTTTATTAGTTAAGATTATATATTCCAAACGAACCCTCGTTGTTCCCATTGTTGATCTTGAGCTAAACCAAACGCACCCGTTTGGCAATTCGGCCAAACCATACAATCCCCTTTTGCCTAAAACCCAGACCCAAACGCCCCTTGGTGATTTCTGCCCCAACCAAACGCACCCCTTGGTGCCACATAACGACCAAACGCAGCCTCTCTGCTGCTGACCCGGATCCCAAACGCACCTGATGCGTTTTAACAACCAACCCGAACGCACCCTATGCGGCCAAACGCACCCTATGGCTGTTCGCAGCCATGCCAAACGCACCCTAATGTGCTTATAACTAAATCAAACGCACTCTGTGTCGCGTAAATCACAAACCAATGCGCCCTTGCGGTGGTTCACGGCTGACCCACGACGAACGCACCCTTTTCAGGTGTTAAACCACCGGGACAAACGCCCTTTGTGGTGTTATAAGACAACCCAAACGCACTCTAGTTGGCTGTTTACAGCTAGAACCAAACGCACCCTAGTGAATCTTTCAAACCAAATGCGCCAGTGGTGCTTAAGAACGAACCAGACGCACCCTAGGACTTATAGACCACAGAAATCAACGCACCCTTTTGGGGTGAAAACCACGCGCACTCGTGGTGCCATCGAAAAACAAACGCAACTCACTCGGTCTGTTTTCACAGCCAACACGCCCTATGTTGGCTGCTATGAAACCACACGCACCCTTTCGGTGCATTTGTCAAGACCAAACGCGCCCTACCCTGTCGTGGTATTAACCATATAAACAAACACGCCGGTAGTGGCTGTTCTACACCCGAACCAAAACCAAAACAAAACACCCCTCGTGGTGTTCTTAATTAAACCACGCGCACCCTTTGTGGGCGGCGACGGCGTGGTGATATAAGTGATGATGGAGAGGCGCGTGGCGGAGAGTGGGTGTGGGGATCGAATAGATCCGGTGATGAGGAGTGTTTTTGGAGTTGGCCGGAAAAGTCCGCCGGAAAAGTTTTCCGGCGGCGGCGAGTGGTGGCCGGCGATGGTGGGAAGGTCGCCGGATAATTGAGGGAGAGAGATGAGGGAGATGAGTATATAAATGTGTATGTGTGTATAAGTTGAGATGGAAATGAAAATTTGTTATAAGTTTTTATATATATATATAAAGTTATAAAATAAAAGTGTAAAGTGTATGATAGATGAGGGTAAATTTTATAAATATTTCCCAGGGACCTAAAGTGTAACTTTTGAGTAATCTTTTATAAAATAGTGGTTCGGGACTCGTTTGGGCGACTTAACGGATGATTCAAATCACGAAACTTGCGCCATTGTTTTCCAAATCATTTTTCCAACAAAAATGAGTATTTACTTGATAGTATTTCATAAATATTTTTATAACATTTATAAAAATATCCGTTATTTATTTGGTAACCCGATTATGTCTCGTCCGAAAGTAAAAATAGAAATAAATTTTTAACCCGTATATTTGCGTTATCGACAAACGTTTTCGAATAAAATGATGACTAATTTATTAAATATTTTTATTTAATAAAAAGTGTTAATTAAATATAATTTAATTATTTTCTCGTTTCTAAATCTTGCGAGGGCATTTCAGTCACTTTCTGACTGTTTTCGGGTTTCGGTCAAAACTGAAAAGTTGTCAGGAATGTCGTTTTACATCAAATTGCTTTAGAGTCCGAATAATGAAAACGTGATTTAGCTGGTCGTTTTTGATAAGTCAGCTTAAAAATAAATAAATTTTATAAACGACAAACATGTAATAATAATTATAATTTATTATTTAAATATGTTCCGAAAATTGACGGTTGTTACAGTCTTCCCACCTTAAGAGAGCGCCGTCCCGGTGCTCAATTTGTTTTATTCGTCCTTGGTTTACTAGTGATTAGATGAGTGGATATACCTAGGTCATTGTCAGACCTTAAAAGTCAAAGATTGAAATCGTCATTCAAAATTTCGAAAATTCTCGGATGTTACAACTCTTGATCGGTATTTATCGGATCATAGGCCTATTTTGTTACGTGAGGGTGTGTCATGATTACGGGCCTATTCCATTTCGGGTATTTCATTATTGGTTCGAGTGGGAAGGTTTTGATGAATTGGTTAAAGATACTTGAAGAAAATCTACCATCACGGATAATAATGATGTTTCTAAGTTCATGAAGAAGCTGAAATTTTTAAAGAAGCAAATTAGGTTGTTTGTTAGAGCCAAGAAAGAAAGTGCATGCATGCAGAGGTTAAATTTAAAAGGTATGCTTACTGAAATTGATTTATTAATTGATGAGAAAAAGGTTGATCAAGTGTTATTGAATAAGAGGTCGGAAGTGATGAATTCGCTTCACGATTTGAAAAATTGGAGTCGA
>BQNB010134159.1:3453-18352 GCA_026074375.1 Tanacetum coccineum | reverse complement strand
ATGACTCTGCTTGTATCCTCCCTGATTTTTCAAATACATGCACATGTTCTTCCTTACTTCAGCTACAGAGAAAGATCTATTTTGAAGTACATGATATCTTAGCACAGCAGGATCACTCCAATCAATATCATGGGCATGATCAGCTTCAGCTATAACTTCTTTTTCTTGTCTTGCTTTATCAAATTCTTCTTGTAACAGTTTAGCTATTTATGCATCCCTAGCAATCCTTTATCTTTCTTCTTCATTAATATGTTCTTGCAATCTAATAACTTCTTCATGCCCAAGTCTTTCTTGATCAAGTTGTTTATTTGCCTTCTTCTGAATAGATTCATCTTCTTTCATAATGGCTTTTACTTTATCTTTTCTCTTTTCTGCACTCCTTCTGATGTACACTAAATTTTCAGCAGCAGTACTAACTTCAGGAGTCATACTAGCAGTGCTAACTGATATGTTAGCAGTACTAATTTCTTTTTCACCCTTTTCACCACTACCAAGATCTTCCACTAGTTCAGTAGGATCTTCTTGATCTAAAAGTATCTCAGTATCAACACTAGTCCTCCCCTAAATCTTAGCATCCTCTTGAATCTATGAAATTCCTTCATCTTGTACTAATGAAATAGAGGGGTTTTGATCAATCTCAGCAATTCTCCTCCCCTGTTTGGAAGGATCCTCTAAATCTTCTTCAGTATCAGATATAACCACTCTTGCCCTTCTTCTAGGTTGCCTTGACTTAACTTTGTGTTCTAACTTCTTCACTCTCATGATGACCTTGTGTAAGCATTACCATATACCTTCTTGGTTTACTTTAAATCTTGCTCCAAGCTTGCCACTTTTGTTGACAATTGGGTACAAAGAACCATCAATTCATTAAGTGTCATACTACCCTCATCACTTCTAGGTGTGTGACCTCCTTGAACCTTTAGTTGAGATGAATCATGGGGGCATGAGTAGAGGTTCTATTTACATCATGGATAGTTTGCATGAATGGTGGTGTAGGTGGTTGTTGAGATGTGGATGGATGTGTTTGGGGTGATAAGGATGGTGAAGATGTTATTCTAGAAGGAGATGACTCAGGTGCAGTGAGCATAGTTGGAAATAGTGGAATGTTTACCCTAGTATAACCCTCGGAAACCCTTCTCATGTTGCTGAATAGTTTTTGGGTGAGGGTAGAGCATACATAAAGTTCTTTTGTGAGGGGTGAAGGTGTCTTTTGTGCTTGTTTAAAAAGATTTGAAGAATCTAGGATAATCAAGAATTTTGACCTACTGTCCAAATTTTTCAGCATACCTTAAAAAATCATCTTAGAAAAGTTTGAAGTCCTATTTG
Organism: Tanacetum coccineum; assembly: GCA_026074375.1. Classification (NCBI taxonomy): domain Eukaryota; kingdom Viridiplantae; phylum Streptophyta; class Magnoliopsida; order Asterales; family Asteraceae; genus Tanacetum; species Tanacetum coccineum. The sequence goes on along the minus strand of BQNB010134159.1, from coordinate 17,026 downwards.
TTGCCAAGCAAATGATAGCAGTAGCTATGTTGCTACTGAACTGCTCCCAAGCAGTCTTCTTAGGACTTAAGCAATGAAGAATAGTATGTATTAAGAATCTCTATTAAGGTGAAAAGTGACCCTTTTGGAAGGTCACTTGTAAGGAATTTTTTTATTTTGATGATAACCTCATAAGAGCAGTTGGCCTCAAAATTTTAGCATTAGGTTAAAGTGGGAATACCATAAGAATTCTAGCTTAAGATGCCTTATATTGATGCATTCAGTCAAGTCTTAAATCTTCCATCAATAGTAGTAGTTATCTCTATTTCTTCATTCTCTAAGGCGCTTGCAGAGGCAGTTTCCTAAAACTGTTGAATGAGTGAAGTATAGATAGTAGGATTTTCTGTAAGGGCATACTTGATATGACTTAGATTGAGAAAATCAATTATCTGATGAAAATATTCACTTCCTTTTGATTTGTTCAAGAAACCGACCATGTTGTGGGTATCACAGAATTCCAAATGAGTCATTAGTGTGTGAGTTGAGATAAGAATTCTGGGTTTATGTTTGTTGATGAGAATCTGAGAGTTTGGTAAAGTTAATTGAAATTTTATGGAGAGCACCTAGGGTTTTGATTTGACCGACTTAATAAGATTGAATCTTTATAAGGAAGAAATCTTATAGGAGAAAGAAATATCAAGAATTTTCCAAATCATAGACCCCTATGAGCAAGTTGTAGGCGGAAATATCTCAACGGCTATTAATTAATTAAAAATTATGTTATGCATTAAACAGTACTAACAGTTACCCAGTAGAACTAATTTTAGCCTAACAGTACAAACTTTAAGCATAGCCATATTAACTTCACCCAGCAGCATTAAAATATACCTAGTAGTACTAACTTAATACTGGCAGTATTAAGTTTAGGGCTAGCAGTATAAACTTCAATCCTGTTCCAACAAGCATTTCCATCATAGACTTAGATTCTCACAAGCTCTCTTTCTATTTTTCATCTCACAATATCTCTCATTTCTTTTTCTTACTGAAACTCTCTGTCTGTTTTTCATACTCACATCTCTCTTTCTATTTTTAAGCTTACTGAATCTCTCATTTCTTTTGGCTTACCATATCACTCTTTCTGTTTTTATATCACATTTCTCTCTATTCTTTCTCCCCACTTCTAAATGTGTTAAGTTTTAAGAGAGGTAGATCATTAGACTATTTAGATGTAGTCTCAAACCTAGTTTGAGCATCTACACCCCCAATATGGTATCTTGGCACTGGACCACACACTGAACCAATTCAAATAAAGATCTTGCTCATTAGTGTTGCCATGGATTGGGTCTTAAATTTATGTTATACTGCCCTGCTCTGCTTCTAAGCAAAAGCAGTAGTAGCAGCCCTTTCCATTCTGTCAACAATCTTATGAATAGCCTCATCACCAACCTTTTTCAGAGGGACCACTAGACTGAGGTATCTTGATGTCCCGACCTTTTTTGATTTGCCTAGGTGTTTGATACATCACACACTTTTGTTTGATGTTACATGTCCTTTCATCAATTCTTGACGTTTATTGATCATTCATAGCTACCCTCCAATTCAATACCAATATACCAATATGTCTTAGCCTGCAAATGTTAGTCCAAACCAAAAAAACACAATTCAAAGTATTTTTGTTTAGCTTGTGTTAATTATGACTAACTAATTTTAACTAACAGTCTTAAATATAACTAGCAGTACTAATTATACTTAGCAGTATTAACATTTACCTTAGCAGTTTTAACTCTGTCTTAAATAATTATACAACAAACATGACTCTATTATCACAAGCATACCAAAAAGGGACTAGATAGACATGGGAGAACTCATGAGGATCCCTATTTATGCATAAACCATGAATAAGTTAAGTACTATTAACCGCCTCAGAGATTGAGTAAGCCATGCTAGCAATTAAAAGTTAAACATGCTAGCTTCAAAAGCTTTTGTGAGAGATCTGTACAATTTTTGGTCTGTGTGATCTTGATCATTGTATCAACTTCTTTCATTAAGAATCTCTGATGAGAAAATGGTGCCTTATCTCTATGTGCTTGTTTTAGAGTGAAACCGGGATTCTTCACTTATACAGATTGTACTTTCATTATCAATGTAAAATTTTGGTGTTCATAAATTGAATACATACGTCCAAGCATTGGATTTTAGATCTATAAAATCTGTCCACAGTAGTTTAGCCAGCCAGCAACATACTCTGTTCAGTTGTTGAGTTGGCATTATAGTTGTTCTTAATTGCATGAATCAATTCTCTTGCCAAGAATATTGACAACCTCCTGTTGTGGTTTTCCTGTCTAAGTATAGATCTGATAGTCACTATCAGAAAAAAGACTTCCAAGTCAAATGGTGAATCTCTAGGTTACCACGGCCATTTTAGGTGGCCTTTTATGTATCTAAGATCCTCTTCCACAAAATTAGTTGTGAAGTCTTTGGAGTAACTGAAACTTGCACAAGCATAAATAGCATACACATTATGTCTGCTCTAGAATGCTGTTAAGTACATCAATGGATCCAATCATTCATCTTATATGTTGTACATCCACATCGTCGCTTCTTCATCCTTTATCAATGCCTGTTTCGTCTCTATTGGAGTACTTGCTGTCTATATGAGTAAATCAAACTTTTCAAAAATCTCAGCCACATTTTTATCTTGTGAATAAGACCCCATTATCCTTCTGTTGAACTGAGTCCCAAAAGAAAGAAAGTTCTCTATAGAACTCATTGGACACTGATCATGCAGTAACTTTTCAAATTCAGTACTCATTTCTTTCTTAGTTGACCCAAAGATGATGATCATCAACATAAACCTGTACTAGCAGGATATCATCTTTATGTCTTTTAATGAACAAAGTTTTATCAATTTGACCCCTGTGAAAACCATTGTCCAACACAATAGTGACAAATATTCTCAATACCATGCTCTGGGGGCTGATGTAGTCCATAGCTGAGCTTTTATACCTTGTACCACTTTACTCTAGGAAAGTTGTGGATCTTCAAAACTAAGGTTGATAGACATACACCTCCTCTTCTATCTTTCCATATAGAAAAGCACTCTTCATATCCATTTGAAAGACTACAAAATCTTTGAAGGAAGCATAATCTAGAAATAATCTTATGGCTTCAATCCTTGCAACTGGTGCAAAGACTTCATCATAATATATACCTTCCTCTTGAGTATGTCCTTGAGCAACCAGTCTAGCTTTGTTCCTTACCATTATGCCTCTTTCATCCTGTTTGTTTCATAAAAAACCCTTCTTAGTACCATTGCCACTTGTCTCTGGTAAATAACTAAGGTCCAAACTTTTAGCAATTTATATTGTAGAAGCTCATCCTACATTTACTTCCACCAGCTTGTGATCTTTTTAAGGCTTGAACTGGTTTCTTGGGTTCCATTTGAGATAAGAAACAGGCAAACAGACAATTTTGAAAATCTTTGTGATTTGTTCTCCTAAGCTTGTGAACTGAGGAAAACAAACCATGTTCTTCATTTATCTTGGTCATGTGTCTTGTCTGTATAGGTGTTTTTAGACTTCCAATCACTTGATCTTCAGGATGATCTTTATGAAATTTGGTGAAAGAAGTATCAGGGACTGAATAAGATGAAAGTACATTGTTCATATCAACCTCTTCTTCCACTTTTTATCATAATAGCATTTACAAATGCCAGTATTATCCATTGAAGACACATTTGGAACAGGTGGAAGGGTAAATGCATTTTTGAAAGGAGAAAATCGTTCAAATAGATGTTCTTCAAATGCATTAGCAGTACTAACAGAAGGTCTAGCAGTATTAACTGGTGGTGATGGAACAACATTATCAAATGATGGTCCAGCAGTACTAACAGGTGTACTAACAGTATTAATACTGTTAGTACTGTTAGTGTGTTCAGTCTGCATTTCCCTTTGATTTAGCCTTTCAGACTCACTTCTTGTATCTTGTGCATCCTTTTCATTTTTATCAGAAGCTCCTCTTTCATCCACTTCTGTAGGCTTCATTCCAGCATCCCCTTCACTATCCTTAGGACCTTGAGAGATTAATGGATCAGTTGTGCATAAAGGTATTAGGATGTACTCTTGTTCAGGTTCTTTTTCCTTTTGAGCATGACCTGCAACAATGTTATCTTTGGTTCCTGCAATACCATTAGTTTGATTTCCTGCAACAACTGGCACATAGTTCATAGATATTGTCAAAGAATCAACATCAAAAAGCCAGTCTGGTCCATTTCCTTTCACATTAGGTGTATTTTCAAGAAATCTAATGTTTAAGGTCTCTTCAACTATCCTGGTCCTCTTGTTAAATACTCTCATAGCTTTACTAACCACAAAATACCCAACAAAATATCCCTCATCAGCTTTTCCATCAAACTTGCCTAGATGATCCCTGGTATTTAAGATGGTAACAGGACACCCAAAAGGTTTCATGAAGTCTATCAGTGGAGGTCTTCCATGAATAAGTTCATAAGGTGTCTTGTTATGAGGCTTAATGACTAAGACCCTATTTAGCACATAGCAAGCAGTATTAACTACTTCAGCCCAAAAGGTGGTTGGCAACTTAGAGTCTACTAACATAGTTCTTGCAGCCTCTATCAGTGTTCTATTCTTCCTCTCAGCTACACCATTCTGCTGAGGAGTCCTAGCAACACTGAATTCCCTCTTAATCCCCTTTATTTCACAAAACTGATTCATTATACTATTCTTGAACTCAGTTCCATTGTCACACCTGATAACTTTTACTTTATGATCTAGTTGATTTTCTATTTCTGTTATGAAGGTCTTTAAGATCCCACTAGTCTCATCCTTAGTGGCAAAAAAGAATACCCGAGAAAATATACTAAAGTCATCAGTGACAACTAGGCAATAAGACTTTTTCATTAAACTCTTAACATTTGTAGGACCAAATAAGTCCATATGAAGCATATGTAAGGGTTTACTGATTGAGTTCACAAGCTTGGTCTTACAGGAGGCTTTATGTTGCTTTCCTTTCTGACAAGCAACACAAGAATGATCATTTTCAAAAATCTTTGAAGGTAAACCTTTTATAAGGTTTACATTCACAAGTTTATTCATTGTTTTAAAATTAATGTGCCCAAGCCTCCTGTGCCATGTATTGGATTCATCAATTGTGGCCTTAGCAATGAGACAAGTTAAACCTCTAGTGGGAACAACACTCTTTAGGTCAACACTGTAAATGATGTCCTTTCTTGGAACTCTTAGCAATACTTGACTTTCATCAAGTAGCTTAAAGTCAGAAGATAAGACAAGACATTCAGTGTCAGTAAAAAAAACATTGTTCTTTTTGTCACAGATTTGTGACACATTGAATAATAGGTTATACTTAAGCTCCTTACAAAAGTACACATCATCAAGATCCAGTGATCCTATTTTGATTTTACCTTTTTCAGAAATTCTACCTTTATCATCACCAAAGGAAACAAATCCACCATCATAGTCTTCATATTCATCAAGATAACACTTGTTTCCTGTCATGTGCCTGGAACAACCACTGTCAATAACTGCTTTTTCCTTATACTCCTTCTGCTGTGGGTTGCCCTGCACATAAAATAAGAGAATTAGACTCTTTTAGGGATCCAAGCCATTATAGACTTGGATCTGCCTCGTGCATCAATGTAAGAATATTTCTTGAATGTAGTTGATGCACTACTGTTTTTGGCTTTCCAAACCCAGCATGCTGAGGCCTTAACAGCATTAGCCCCTTTTCCCTTATTTTCACTTACTACTGCTCTATCCCTAGCAGTAGTATTTTTTACCCTGGCAGTATTAACATTTGTATTGATAATACTGTTCTTGTTTGCATAATATCTGTTAAAAGGCCTTGAACTTTGTGAATATCCTCTTTTGAAAGCATTTGATTTTGGTCTAGGATGGTTCACAATTGGAGTTGAGGCAGCAGTATTAATTGGTCTGATAACAGTATTAATACTTGCACCAGCAGTATTAACATTTGCACCAGCAGTATTAATTTTGCCTGTCCTGGTTAATACTGCTTGTGGAACAAAACTTCTTTTGGGGTGAGGGTGAGTCATTTTATTAGAAAAGTTCTTGTGATTCACCCTTCTTGAGTTGTTCCACACTGGCCTTACAACCTTTTTATCACACACATAAATGAGCTGGTCAAACTACCACATAACCAATAACAAGCTTTATTAATCATTTTAAAATCACTTCCTAGTCTTTGGGACATAAGATTGTTCCAATTTCTTTGGTTCCCTCTAGGATGGTGTTTGTTTTGTTTAGGTGCATCTGTTTCCCTAACAGTCTTAATAGATTTTATCTTTTCAGTGCTAGGTCTTACAGTCTTATCATTAGGTTCTACCTCACTTTCATCATCAGAGTTCCAATCCTCAATGATTGGAGCACTAGAGTTGTTCATCCTAACATCATTAGATTCAACTGTGTTGGAAACACCCTTATTTTCAACTGTCTTATCATTACTAGGTGTAATAACAGTAGTAACATCCATATTCTCACTTTCAACTATTTCATCTATAAATGTTAGATCAGGTTTGCGAGGTATGAAATTTTTTTTCCCCCCCATGACAGAGGTGGGAGAACTGATTGATATACCTTATCTGTATACCAGAATATCAGATAAATCACAAAACTTTCTACTGCTGGGAGAAGCGTGCAGTAGAGCATTATATCCTAGTCTGTTTAAACTTGTCAATTACTTGATTTCCAGTAACATCATTTAAAGACTTGAATGAATGTTAAAACTTCTCTATTGTTGTTTTAACTGATATCCTTATTTTTTCTTTTTCCAAATTTCATTTTGTATTCTTTAAGGCATTATCTCTTAGTCTAACTTCAAGTTTTAAAACATTTATGCTCTCTTCAAACACAGCCTCATTTTTCTTATAGTGAGCTAATCTAGCTTTTACTGATTCTAAACCTACTTTATAAGATACTAAATTAAATTGAGACTTTTCGTAATCAGAAGACACACTATCATATTGTTCTTTAAGAGTAGCATAAGCTTTTACACATGTTTTAGAACAAAAATCTACCTCAGAATCTGAACTAAAAGAACTTCCTGAAGATGTAAATGCCATCAATGCATAGTTTATAGGTTTTCCATGCTTTGCTTGGGGGGGGATAGATCCAATCATTACTCCAATTCCATCTTGAGCTATCAAGGCATTATGAGTAGGAGTCTCCACTGTAATAGTTCTTGTATTATTCTCTCTTCCTTTGTTCTCCTGATTCCTTGGAAACCTACATTCTCTTGCAAAGTGTCTATTTTTATGACAATTGTAGCATTTTACTTTTGACTTGTCAAATCCAACTCTTTGACCATTTATGTCTAGCTTCTTGCCTATTCTCTTGATAAACCTTCTAGCTCGGATTGTCAGCATGGCCATCTCCCATTGTAGATCCATTTCTTCCAGATCATCAGGATGAAGTTGTTACAGATCTTCTTGAGCAAGTTGAAGAGAGTTGGGTTGACTTGCAAGGAAAGCACAGATCACAGCATCACAAAGATTATCTAGAGATGTAAAGTTAACACCATTACTTTTATATGAGTTGTACTAACTTCATAAGCAGTATTATCTGCTTTATTTGTGTTGTTGGTGCTGTTAGTGCTGTTGGATACAAAAGCTACATTTTGTGGATTTTAACTTGTGCTTGCTGATCTGTAAGTTCTGATTCATATATCTTCAAGTTGTTGTGCAAGTCATCTAAACTGATGGTTTCTATTTCAACCTTGTTCCTTCAGATTAAAGCATGAGTCTTCCATTCAGATGGAAGACTTCTCAACAGCTTTAAGTTCATATCTTCTTGGCTAATCACTTCTCTTTGGATCTCCAACTGACTAATAAGTTTTTGTAACCTATCAAAGGTTTGATCCATTGTTTCTGAATTTAATTTTTGGGGTTGTTTTTTTTTTGGTTTGAGTTTGTGGATGCAAAGTTCTCATATTGTTGCCTTGTGAAGCGTGTCCTTTGAAACTTCTTGGATTCTTGAATCCTCCTTACATCTTCTTTGGCTTCCATGAGCATTTTGCATCTTGATATGTGTGGAACATCAGTTGTCCATATTTTGGGAGTGCCCTCAACAGGTTTGCTCTTTCTTTCTGATTCGTCAATAATATTTTTATATTTAATATACAGGGCAAACACTCAACCAATTATCTTTGCACAAGGAATGGTTAAAAGTTCACCAAAATAAATAATACTATGTAGCGGAAGTATGTTTTCCCGAGTGTTATGTCCCAACGATGCTTGAAGGAAACAAATCGAATGATGGAGTGATGATTGATGTTTGATTTGACAAAGGTATGAATGGTTTTCTATTTCTCAGTTTAAATATGTAAAACGATTAAATAAAACTTAAAAACAGAAAGCTATATAACTTAAAAACCTAAAACGGGCACGAAAAAACGAGGGCTAAAAACATCTTAAATTTTTTATAAAAATTACACTAAAGTGGAGGAAAAAGTGTAGAAATTTAAACAAAATTAAAATCCCCCAAATTTTATCTAATGGTTAAAGCTTAATTAAACTAATTAAATAAAACCTAACTAATAATTATACTAAAACTAACAAGGACTACAAATGGACTAACGACAGGGATCTATTTTTTATGACAATAGACCAAAATAAATTCTTTTTTTTCTACCTGAACCCCAATACCGATTTTTTTCAAGTCACCAAAAGTGATGATTTTACATTAATCGTTTTCTACGCCAAAAACGCTAAACACGGAATGTTGTTCACAACATGTTTTTAAGGCAACTTAAAAAGACACCTGCGATAATAAGCACTTTTAAGCTCCAAAGGCCAATTTAGCGGATGATTGCAGAAAGTAAGCTAAAATTTTGGTTGTTGGTATTTTGTACACTACAACACTCAAAATAAGCTCAAAATTCAAAGGAGTGATGTCTGAAAGCTTATATGTTGCTTTAATCTGATTCCAAAAAAGATTTTCAACCCAAAACACAACGAACTCAACTCAATATTGCATCCAAAGTAGTAAACTCTAACTTTTTCTTCAAATATGCCAATTCAAAATAAGCTAAAATCACCTATAAGCCAACTGAAAAGTGGGCTTTTGAAATAAGCTCAACTAATGAGTCTTTATTAAAGACCACCTATTCAATTTTTAAATAAGCCACTGAAAATACGACATAAGTACAAATGACTACAATACTATTTTTTTTCTTTTTTCTTATTTTTTTTTTTTTTTTTTTTTTTTTTTTTTTATTTTCTTTGGATTTTAATGTAAATAACAATTTTAGGACCTAAAATAAGATACTGAAATATGAATCAAAACTTTAAACAAACCTCAAACAGATTTAGTTCACCCTCCAATGAGCTTATGCTCAAAAAATCATAACCTAAAACCTAATCTAACTAACCTAAAAGTGAGATCAAAAATTGGTGAAAACTGAACCATAAATAGGAAATTTTAGACATTTTTGACCCATTTGCTCTTAAACCTATAAAACAGATTTAAATCCTTTATGACCAGATTTTTAATGTATTCTAATGATTAAAATGGACTCAAAACAACTCTTAAACATTACCCAAACTTAAAATCAAAGATTATGCATGCACAAACCATAAAAAACACCACAAATTTGACATATGCTTAGAAAATCATAAAAACATTATAAAGCTAATTTAAAACTTATTAAGACTATCTATTAGACCATTTTAAAGCTAATGAAATATGACTTGAGAACCCAAGACAGTTAAAAATCCAACAGTTCAACTATCGGTACTAACTTGGAGTTAGTACCGCTAGCTTTGAGTTAGTACCGCTAGTTCTAAAAACCTCTTAAAGTTTTCAAAAGTTATTTTATTTCAGGCTGATTGGATCCTAATTTGTTAAAAACAGATTATCAAATGACAACATAAGGTACTTATGAGCAGTTTCCTCCTCCTATCACGTAATAAGCACTTAAATAAAGCTAATATTAATCTAACAGATTTAATTAACTACACAAGCTACCAGTACTAACTAGGAAAGTTGCACAAATCATTTTTGAACTGAAATCTAAGCAGGATAAGCACTAAACAACATAATAAAGCACACATAAGCAAATATAAGTAATAAATAAGCACTAATAAGCAGTTCTACAGTAAATAAGAAAAAGAGAGACTTACAACACCCTTGCTCACTAACAGGGTTTAAACAAAGAATTACAGCTCTAGCTTGCATAAAATAAGCTAGTAGTGTCCATAAGCCCATCCAGAACTGGCTTATCATCCATAAGTTGTGGTATATTTGAGTGTGAATTCTTTTTTTTTCGTTTACTTAATGAAAACAGCTTATAAATAAGCTTAAGTGAAAACTTCTTAACACATTTTAAACACAAATCAAATACTTAAGCACTTAAAAACTTGACTTTTTTAACTTATAAACTTCAAACTTTCATTAATTCTTAAAAAGAGTACAAGGCAATAAAATAAACTGAATAAAATGCTAAATGACTTATATAAAATTACACTAAATTAGATGCCTTTTTGGTTACAAAGGGTTCTATTTATACTAGTTTCTTCATCCTTGGTCTTTCAGGATGTGCTTCTTTTGTGAGACAAAAATCATAATGTGTTTTTTGTGTGAGAGCATTCTTAGATGAATCCCAGCCTTCAATTTCTTTTGTGCTTCTTTTGAGTCAATCACAGCCATTGAAAATTACTTGGAAATTGTGAGGGATTGCCAACATGGCAATTATAAGTATGGGGTGGGAAAATAGTGGAGTGGTTGAAATTATATATCACCATAGGTGTTGAGGTGTTGGCAGGGAGAAGGTTGGGATTGGACATCCCTTAGCTGTACCTGGGTTTTGTTGGGCGGGAAAGATGGAGTTTGGGTAGGTTGACAGCTTTGGCCCCTCATTTCTTATAACTTTGTTGCAAACTTTGCCCGGTTTGCAATTTCGACCCTTGTCTTTTACTCTTGTAATGCAACTTGAGGTTTGGCAATTTTAGTCCCTTAAGTTGTATTTTCTTCATTTGGTTGACTTTAGACTTTGTCTGGGTTGACTTTCTGACTTTGACTTTGATTTGACTTGGTCTTTTCCATCCCGTGCCTGGCTTTGTTTGTTTTTGGCTTTCTTTTTGAATATTCCTCTGTTCCTGACACATTTAAAAATGCAAAAACATTCTTAATAAATGTATTTTGGTACGTTTTTAGTCATTTAAGTCCGTTTTTAATGGAAAATGGTATGTGCAATTAAGCACAGACCAAAATCCCCCATACTATGGTATTCCCGTGTCCTCACGCAATGTTATGAAGTAAACACTCAAGAAAACTAAAAATCTCGAACCCCCTCGTCAAGGAGAACTAAAGAATCAATAGCTTCGACGAGTCCCGTTTCCACCAAATTTTTTTTTATATGTACCCTAACTATCTCTAATATTTTTGGATTTTCATTTTTCTTTTCTTGACTGCCTGTTTGACGTCCTTTATTTTATAAACACTGGGATCATAGAATGAGAAGCGTCCATAGAATAATCTACGGATGTCCTTGTGGAAATTTCATCGTCCCAATTTTTCACTAGATCTATACAAGCAATTAAACATGATCATTGTACAATATAAGTCTAATGTTAAGCACTCATACTTATGAATTTGTGAACTTTTGAATTTCACCAACATGGATATATGATTTTAAATGTGTTGTACTTCAATTCAACTACAACATAGGATCAACTTTTTCCATAGTCGTAAATTCAAGATGAATCATGATCAAGCAACAACTTATTAGGACCTTGTAACTTGATTTTAAAGAACGAAATTTTAACTGTAGAACTTTTTGCAACATCTTCATCATCATAATCATAAGTTCTTAAAGCTAGGAATGCGTTGCTTAGTTTGAACACCTACCTAGGCCTCGCTCCTTAGTAGGATATCACAACCAACGACCGGTGTTCTTAGTTTGAAAACCCACCGTTCGCTAGCGTAGTGGGGAAATCACATTCAACCACCTTCGTCCTAAATATGCTAAGGATTGGTGTCTTAGTTTGAACCCTCACCTAGACCTCGCTTCCTGGTGAGATATCACAACACACCAAATCCCTAGAAGTAAAGACGTCTTAGTTTGAACCCCCACCTCGTTGCTAGCGGAGTGGGATATCACGACACATCTTTTACTTGCTCCATAATATCAACTGCATGCTTCATTGGCAAAATTTCAATATTTATGCATTTTTGCATTCACATTTCATTCATGCTTCTTTGGCATTTATCTTTTAAATTTTTAAGAACAAAAATATCTCGCTTTGAAGAATCAAGTTACGATTTTTGAAGCTTTTTCTAAAACATTGATTGACTTGTTGAACTGTATTGAGCACGTATGATTAGGTGGATTAGAAGCTAATGGGAGAAAAAGCCACAAGTTACTCATATAAGTTTTTAGAAGAATCTTGCTCAGCACATAAACTTATATTTAACTCTATCACTTCTTGTTCTTCACCTTATTAAAATTCGAAGCAATAGAATTCGTGAAAGCTTAGCCTACAAGCGGTAAGTTGAGGAACTAGCTAGGGCTCAACACGCCCGATCGAGTCAAAAATTATTCTCATTCTACCCATTAGGAAAGTCAAAACTGTGACAAAACACTTATTTTATTTTTGAAAATTTTTAAATTTTTTCATTTTTTTGGTATTTTTGCAAAAATTTTGGTGGTAAAAACGGGATTACGTGACAACAACGGCTGCAGGCAAAAATCAAATCGAAGATCCCCCCATACTAGAACTAAACATCATCCTCGATGTTTTGAAAGGGGTACCTACGTAAATCTAAGGCCGTTTATTAAGTGTGCCAAAAGATAAAACGTTAGTCGATTAGATTAGGATATCGGATTCCCAAAAATGAAGCTGAGGATGTGAAACTCTTGTGGATGAAGGGCAAAACTGCGAGCACGAGAGTCTTCACAATCCGGGAAATCCTGGACATACAAAACACACAAAACACGGACAAAACACGGGTAATGGAAGAGGTAAGCCTCCTCACACAAAAACACTTATTCATTACTACATAATACTACTACTGATAAGCATGGGGTGCCTCCCACGAAGCGCTTGTTTAAGGTCGCTATGCTTGACCCGTCCCCGAATTTATTGGTCCATGGGGAACGTCTGGAGATCCGGGACTACCAATTGTGGTACGTCCCCTCCAAAGTAGTGCTTCAAACGATGACCATTCACTTTGAAATTTGGCCCGGAGTTTTGGGATAACTCGACAGTGCCATATGGAAAAACTTGGGTTACAGTGAATGGTCCACTCCAGCGGGTCTTAAGCTTGCCCGAGAAAATCTTCAATCTAGAGTTAAAGAGGAGGACTCGATCACTGACGTTGAAAACGCGGTTTTTGATCTTGGAGTCATGGATTCTCTTTGTTTTCTCTTTGTAAATTAAAGAATTCTCGTAGGCATGATCACGGAGCTCATTAAGTTCGTTGAGTTGAACTTTCCTGTGATCACCCGCGGTTTTGATATCAAAGTTTGTATGCTTAAGGGCCCAGTAAGCTTTGTGCTCGAGCTCAATCGGAAGATGACATGCCTTCCCGTACACTAACTT
>BQNB010134158.1:5582-18353 GCA_026074375.1 Tanacetum coccineum | reverse complement strand
ACTTGGAACCCGATGAGTGGATTAAAGATAGTAGATGCTCAAAACACATGACGGGTAATCAAAAATTGTTTTCTTCATACAAAGTAATATTTACCGAACACGGTAGCGAAATAATTAAAGACGAAAAGGTTATAGGTAAAGGAATTAGGAAAGGAGGAATATATGTAATGAAACTAGGAAATAAACCAGAAGACAAAATATGCCTTGCAACATTAGAAGAAAACTCCACACTATAGCATAGGAGATTAGGTCATGCGAATATGCAACTAATTCAATCATTAGCATCTAAAGAATTAGTTAGAAATCTACCCAAACTTAAATACGACCGACATTTTTGTGATGCTTGCAAAATTGGAAAACAAGCTCATGCAAATCACAAGGCTAAAAATATAGTTTCAAAAACTAGATGCTTAGAACTACTTCACATGGATTTGTTTGGCCCTTCCGCCATACGAATCTATGGAGGGAATCGTTAATATGCTTCTAAAGCATATTTGTTTTTCTTTTTATGTATGCTTGTGTGTAGTTTACACACATTGTCCTAAATGAATGCAGTATCTTTTGCTTTGATGTTTGCTTGTACTTGTCATATTTTTCCTTCCTTCTTGCTATATGTTAGAAATATTTGTATTGTTCTAACTCGTTTTTGTAGCCAAGAAACCATAGCTCGATTCGTTAGTGCCCTCGAACGAGGGGGAGCACACATCAAGGGGGAGCATTTATTCCGTCGATATTACTAGCAATTCTCGACGATGCCTTTTTGATTCTACAAAAAGGTCTACAGAAACCAAACTCATGAGAGACGAAAAAGGTGAGTTCGTAGAATTACCAAATATAGGAGGCTGATAGGTAGTTTATTATACTTAACGGCAAGTAGACCCGATATATGTTTAGTGTTTGCCTTTGTGCACGCTTTCAAGAGGATCCCAAAACCTCTCACCTAGAAGCGGTTAAACGTATCTTCCGATACATTAAAGGCACTACGCATTTAGGATTATGGTATCCTAAGGGATCCGGCATAGAAACAATAGTGTATGCGGATTTGGATCATGCGGGAGATTACGTAGATCGCAAGAGCACTAGTGGTGTTTGCACATTTATGGGATGTTGCCTAACATCTTGGTTTTCGAAGAAGCAAACCGCTCTTGCCATCTCCACAACCGAAGCGGAATATGTAAGCGCCGGAAAGGCATGTCAACAAGCCCTATGGATGAAACAAGCTCTCGTAGACTATGGCGTTAGGTTAGACGACATTCCAATAATGTGTGATAACAAAGGGGCTATAGACTTAAGTAAGAATCCCGTTCAACACTCACGAACAAAACACATTGAGATTCGCCATCACTTTCTTCGCGATAATATTCAAAAAGGGAATATCTCTATAGAAAAGGTCTCATCGGAAGACAACATAGCCGATATTCTAACTAAACCACTTAAACGTGGGCCATTTAACTACTTACGTTAGGCTAGGAATGATGAAACAAATTGATTAAGTTTTCGGCATAATAAAGAAATGATATAATTAAAGAATTGTTTATCAAAAATCTACGAAAAAGTGTATCAACGGTAGCGGCCCCTTATTTCACGTTTAAGGGCGGCCCCTTAATGTTAAGGGGACGGTAGACTTTAAAGGGACCACCCTCCTGACTGACGATAAATTTGTTTTTCTCTCTCTCTCTCTATGTTAGGTTTCGATTTGTACATAAAATAACACAGATTGGAAAAAGTCTATAAGCAAACTTTTACAAATTCTTCTATCTAAATGCATATCTTCATTATACATATATACAATCAGTCTCAATCTAATTATTTTCCAAAAGGTCTTTTCTACAACTAGGAGACATGACAAATCAAGTTTTCATTTTGTTGAGATATGCTAAAAATATTTTTCACATATGCATAATGTTCTCTTACTTGTTGTCAAAAGTATATAATCTAATATATATTTTCGACAATCTTGGTTGAGCAAAATTAAATCAAGGAGCATTTGGTTTTGATTTTTTCCTTAGCATTTTACATGTCTTCGTGTCGAAAATAATCGTACTCCACATTTGGCGGCACTTAGGCACACACTAGTATTTGCATAAAAATTTGGTTCGTTTTTAACTTAACCCTCTTGTCAAAAATAAAAATTCTCGTGGCATTATATCTGTTACTATTTTATATGCTTCCACTACTTTTGGTTCTTCAATTCATATATGATTATATGCCAAAAATATTATGTGAATTAGTTTTATCCTACAACTTTGTTATTATATGTGAATGTTGAATGTTAATTGCTATGTGCTAAAAAAAATCTTAATTGCCCATATAAAAGGATGGACTCTGCTTGCTAATTAACCATCCAAAACAGAAACCCTCACAACAAATTTTTCAGAGAAAAAATCATTTTTTGGGAAATCGGGAAATATACAGCAGGCGGCCCCCTTAATTCATAAAGGGCGGGCCCCTTAATTTTAAGGGGACCGACCCCTAATTAAGGGGAACCAGCTAGCAAATCCACGGGTCGAACGGTTTTTTCTTCCCTTTTTTGACCCAAATACCCTCTAGACTTAGCTATTATTTCCCTAAATTCACAAAACATTTCTTGGATTTGATCCTTAAATGTTTCATTCTTTCTAATTTAAACCTTTCTCCACTATATATTACATTCTCAACCAAATCATCACAATCATCTCACCTCAATGACATCTCCTAACAAACCCACATCCAAACCATCAAGGGTTGCCAAAATGGTGTGAAACCTATTTGGAGGAAAGAAACTAAAACCCTTGTAAAACACATCCAATGAGCTCAATGTAAGTTCACAACACCAATGCCAAAACCACTCACTTCTCATCATGAACCATCTCAAGAAAACAATCACCCCAATCAAGCATTCACCCAATTCCTTACAGTAAAGACACTCCACAGCACTACAAAGTTAATCTCACATCTCCATCTCCATCTCACCCATCATTCACATGTTACTCATATCAAGTCAACATCAAAGTGGACAACCAAACTCAACACACACC
The DNA here is from genome assembly GCA_026074375.1 of Tanacetum coccineum. NCBI lineage: Eukaryota > Viridiplantae > Streptophyta > Magnoliopsida > Asterales > Asteraceae > Tanacetum > Tanacetum coccineum. Next base: position 15,336 of record BQNB010134158.1, on the reverse strand, counting down.
ACCTCTATCTCCAAGTAGAGAAAGCCTAGTTGATGACATTAATCAACTACAAGACCTATCAAACCTCTTAGCCATGCATCTCTCTCAACAACAAAACAAATTACCTCATCACCTTATCTCAAAACCTTATCACACCTCAACATCAACCATGTTGAAATCATGTTGGGTATTGGGGGGGGCCCTTTGTTGCATTTCAACCTTATATAATTCCCTTGCTTTAAGTGAGGATATCATTTTGGATTGACATTCCTCCTCACTCGACCACATCCACCACCTAGAGTTCAAAGAGATTACCCTTCCACAACTGCCTCCACTCCAAACTCTCCATCAATAACCAACTAATCTCGTAATATGCCTACAAATAATCGTCAAGCCCTTTTATGTGGCAAGCAAGTCAAAAATCCTTCTATGGCTATTTAGGATTTTTTATGTATTAATATGCTTCTAAAGCATATTTGTTTTCTCTTTTTTGGTATGCTTGTGTGTAGTTCAACACATTGTCCTAAATGTATAAGTATCTTTTATTTGCACTTGTCATATTTTTCCTTCCATATTGCCTGCATGTTAGCAAATTGTTTGTATTATTCTAACTCGTTTTTGTAGCCAAGAAACCATAGCTTGATTCCTTGGTTTGCATCGAACGAGGGGGAGCACACTATCAAGAGGGAGCATTTATTTCGTATTTTATAGCATTTCTCGACGTTAGCCTTTTTAGATTCTCAAAAAGGGGAAGAAATGACATAAAAACTAACTAAATACTTGTTTAAAAATAATTTTACATTTAACTGAGTTTAAATTTTGTAATCATCAAAAAGAGGGAGATTGTTGATAGAAATATTGCCTAAAAAACATTATTGATATTTTTCACTTCTTTACGTTTTGATGAATCACAATATTAATAACGGTTCAATGTAAAATTAAACGTAAAAACAGTAATTAGTAGTAATTTCATTTCAACTTATATCATCTAAAGGTATGAATAAATTAAATGCTTAATGCATTTTTACATTCAAAGGGATATTTTTATTCAACCTCACATCTTGTATAAAATGTTGTAAACATTTTTTATAAACATTACAATAATTTTTTACAATTAAAAAGAAATATTTTATTCAAAATAAACATTTTGAAATTTAATATTTTCAGACCCTAATCGGTAGAAAGTTCTAGAAAATTTCCCCTACACAAAAAGGACAAACTGGGGAGCGCCCAGTCTAGGGCGGCCCCCTTAAATACACGGGCGGCCCCTTTATCTTTAAGGGGACCGCCCACCTATTTAAGGGGACCGCCCATAGGTAGACGCTCCTCCAGAATGTCCTATAAATACTGGACTATTCCCCACTATTTTTTCACCTTTTGCACTCATTCTTTCTGATAAAAAACAGCCCACACATCTCATCAAAGTTCTTTGATCATTTAATCATAAAGCTTTATTTCCAAGTGATCCCAGCTCAAATCCTTAAGTGCAAGAGAAGAATACTTCCTACCATCAAAGGAAGAAGTATTACACATTTGTGTGTTGTTGCAATCTTATTACATCCATATCATAACTTGTAAATCATTTGTAAATCTTGTAAAGTTGTGTAGTTGTTAGATCTTGGTGATTGTTGTAAGTATAGTTGGATCTTGGTGATCTTTCGTAGTGTTAGTTAGGTGTGATTATAACAGTTGCTTGGTGAAGTAGTGGTGTGAAGAAAACTAAGGTGTGAAGAAGTTGTGTAGTCGTGATCAAGTCGTGAAGCAAAGTTGTGTAGTGAAGTTGTGGTAGATTGGTTCTAGCTAAGATTAGAACTCGACATCTAGCTTAGTGTCGGAAATCAAGATAAGCGAAAGTTGTGTAAGGTTTTCTCCGCCATAAGGGAGCTTGTTGACATAGTGAAGAAAACTCTCGAGTTAGGTGCTCGAGGAGTGGAGTAGGGCGAAGAGGTGCTTCGTTGCTGAACCACTATAAATCCTCGCGTTGTGGTTTGATTGTTCTTACTCTTATCTCTTGTCTTACATTATTTTCTCATACTATCCTATTAATTGTTTAAGTTATATAGTATCTTATTCTATGTGCAAGTGTGAATTCACATAAGTCGAAATTCTAGATATCTTTTACCAAACACTTTTAAAACCTTAAATTAAAAAACGGTAAACTATTCAACCCCTTCTAGTTTTTCACAGTTATGATGTCTATCAGGATGATTACTAATTTTCGATTATGATGTTTTATTTTCAATTCCGATGTCTTATGTTGTATTTCCTTTCCGATGTATTTTGTTTTCGATGTATTAGGTTTTCAATTAGATAAAAGTTGAAGTTTATTTAGTGTATTGCGTATAAAACCACGAAAAGCAAAAAAAAAAGAAACCGGTTTGACAGGTTAACCGGGTTTGAACCGGTTCCAACTGGTTCGCCTTTTCGACCCCCCAAAACCGGTTCCGGTTTCACTCAAACCGGTTCGGATTGGTTCGTTGACTGAAACAGGTTCCTGTTGACTGAAACCGAACCGAAACTGGTTAACCGGTTTGCGCACGTCTACCCACAATACTAGGCCCAAGCCCAACTGCGAATAGTTAGTTTAGAGTATCCGGCGTCAACAAACGGTTAACCAGTATGGTTCAGGTTTCAATTCAACAGGGAATCTGTTTCAGTAACGAAACAGGTCAAAACGGCTTTGGAGAAACCCGAACTGGTTTGGAACCGGTTTTGGGCGGTTTAAAATTCAAACCGATCACACCGGTTTGGAACCGGTTAACCTGTAAAACCGGTTTGGACCGGTTTGTGTTTTTTTCTTCATTTTTTGTGATTTTATTAAGCAAGTTTATTTTAATAGAAAATTCCTAATACATCGGAAAAGAATACATCGGAAGGAAAAAATACTTCATAATACATCAGAATTGAAAATACAACATCATAATCGACAATTAGTAATCCTCGTGATAGTTCGTCATATCATAACCATAATCGCCCTTTTCTCCTCCTGAACCGGGTCTAGACATATAACCTTCGCTGCTTGCAGCATCAAGTGCAATTTCTTCATCGGATAGTGGAATGGCTTTATTTTCTTGCACCTCGGCATCCAAGATCTCTTCTTCAAAGTCTACGGGAGTTTCAAGAGTAGGTTTGTCTTGTTTACGCTCTTGAGCGTCCAAGTGATCTTTTAAGCACATACACATCTCTAAGGACGTCGGAGTGAGTCTTATTCTTCGGATTGACAACACCCTCCCACTTGTTGAAAATGTGGATTCAGAAGCTACCGAAGTAGCTTGGACACTTAGTATATCCATGGCCATGCTAGATTGAACGGGAAACATTGTTCCCTTTGCCTTTCAAAAACCAAAGACATCAAAAGCTACAAACTCTGTTGTTTGAAAATATGTGACCAAATTCTGAATGAACATATCGCTTTTATTTGGAGGTCAATGAAGGATCAATCTTGCCTTTTTGTTTTTAGGTTTCTTTCAAGGTGTAGCAATCGGGTCATTTGATTCCGCCACTTCTCTCTCGTGAAGAATGCCTCACTTTTTACTTGATTAGTTGTTTGTTGTTGGTTACATATTTTGTCTAATAAATATTATACAAACTTCCAAAGAGTCGGTAAAACCATTTTTTTGCCATCGTTGCTAACCATCGTTCAAATAAACTCTAAAATCCGTTACTCTTATCGACTCGATAAGAAACTCTACCCCGTGTACATTAAAACATGGGATTTAAAGCGGCTGCACAAGTAATTATCGGTGGCATTCTTTGAAAATACTTCTTAAGTTTTTGCTTCATTGGTTTAACCATAGTTGCAAATATACCCCTGATTGTGTCGTTGTGTGGTGTTAAATTATGATTCAAGTTTTAAATTTATATTTTGCTGAATTAACCAAAAATAACACTTTAACGGGCAGGGTACCCGGTCGGTGAGAGTTTCGTGGTAAGTAGGATGTCGAACACTTGGAGCGAGGAACAATTTCAATTTATTAATACTTTGGTTTTTCTAATCTAAGTTAGTCTAATCTATGCTAAACCTATGCTAAACCTATGTTAATCTTAAATCTAAAGGATAAAGGGGGTTTTCAGTCTGAGAGACTCGCACGAGTTTTATGGTGACTAAAACCAATTCAAAACACTAAAACACACGCAAGCAAATTAACAGAAGATAAAAGAGCGGTCTAGCCAAATATAAGAAAATTGTATTAACTATTATTAATCCAATCAGAATGTTGGTTTGTTTATTAGTTCAATAATTACTTATCTCGAAGCGACATATCATTCTTAAGACTTAGGCGTTACTTCTTCCTAAGACCTAGACACGTAGAATCCTGTCACAATTAAACGCATCCGCATAAAGCATCTTATTTGCTGATTATAATCTATCTTAGGGATTAGGTGCAATGGCTGGGTCTTGTTAAACCCTAGCTCATAGAGACTTTACCCACTTACTGCTTAATGGCAATTCATACACTAGTAGTCCACTAACCAAGTCTTTACCAATTGATTAGAACGTACTCGTTGATACCAAGGTCACCTTATGGCCCAACTAAGCTCACAATCAAAGGGTGAAGATAGGTCGTTAATTGTGTAACTATTGGTCTAGATGTATAAATCACAATATAGAGAGCTATCCCGACATCTAGATTACTTGGTTCGTATCACTAGATCTAGTTAGAATGATTGGGTCGCTCAAACAAAATGCACGTAAACAAGTTGTTAGATAAAAACATAATCATGCAATTCATCGATAATTTAAAAAATCGAGATAACAAATCCAAACATTAGATCTTATAACAATGGCTAATACCCTGAGGTATTAGCCTTCAAACAGCATTATTTAATACAGAGTAATGATTTAGCTAAGGTAAACTAACCAAGTTAACGATTGATACTAAAAACTAAACGATTACAAAAGTATAAGAAATTACACGTTGCCTCCTATGGAATGAATTGCGTTGCTCGACCTCTTCTGCACTTTTTTTCCTCTGAAGATTGACTTTTATGGTTTAGATATCGAGAATATGATTTAGCACACTTAAACTCGTTTTTGAGTTTTCTATTTATAGGGTCCGGATTCGGTTCGATACGGCGTATCCAATGTTTTGGATACGACGTATTGGAGGTTTCTTGAAGTAGGGACCACGTTTGATATCTTTCAGAATATTTTATTCCCATATAGCTTGAATACGGCGTATTGCCTTCTTCTGGATACGGAGTATTAGATCTTGTTTCATTCGTGGTCTTTGGTGAGTGCAGGCACAGATACGCCGTATCTTCCTTGATAGATACGGCGTATTAGTTGTCAGAACAATAATCTTTAAAATATCTTCATTTAAGCTCCAAAATGCGTGCCTTTTAGTTAACTTTCACCAAGTACTCCATAATTATTGCAATTCTCAAATATAAACGATTAAGTAACAATTCTTTGCAATAATTATACAAAATAGGTTAATTACATGGGATAAATGATGCTATAAAATAGATGTTATTTGATGTCATCAAATATCCCCCCACTTGAATCCTACTTGTTACAAGTAGCCTTTAAAAGTTTATAAAAATGTATCCCTAAAGATTTTTTCGTTTAAGTATTTATTCGATCTATTACAAGTACACAACCAAACACCTCACGAAATAGGAAGATAAAAACACTCAAATCACTCAACTAATCTATGTGGTAAACATTGTTAATATAATTCGCTCAATTGCTCGGTCGTGACGAGTATTCTATCATAGGTTTGGCAAGGATACACATCTCCACCACTAGAGCTAAGGAGTAACAAGTTTATAAAGGTAAAATGGGTTTTTATTATAAGGCTTAGGGTTGATCATTCTACAATCTTTCACCAAAAGTACCACACCAACAAAGCAGTCGAAGCACACATACATGGCCGTAATGATAGAATAGACATGTGTGTTCGATCACATCCTCATTCGAGTTTAACCAAGGGTTAGAATGAAGAATGATATAGGGTAGGGATCTTCTAACTTTTCTATAGTAATAAACCAACAAGGCAGCTGAGACATGCATACATGGCCGTAACGACGGAATAGACATACATGCTCGTACATATCCTCATTCGCGTAAAACCCATGGTAATGATTAGGAAAGGGAAATAAATTGTTGTTAAATAAAAATTACAAAACAAATAGACTAAGTCCAAGATATAAGTTGTTAGACACTTATTTCAGACCATTGCCATGATTAAGACACAATTATTTACAAACGTCTTGATCATAGATCAAAAACAACAACCTAAGTTGGCGTTCCCGTAACGGTCAACTTCCCAATCATCCCATACTTTACAAACTTTTACAAGACAAGTGGCGATATCTACCACTTTATACAATACTCTACATCGTTGACTTTTAAGACGTATCAACGAATAATCGATCCTTCATATAATTCCTTCGGTCTAAGCTCTTGCGATTATCTCCAAACTTTCCTTCTCTTTTTTGTTGCGATTTTTCTAATTTTTTCGATTTTTTTCTAACACTATACTACGAAACTCGGTGTAATTTCACCATCTTCACAATCATAATAACACCGTATAATTCCTTCGGTAATTCTTTATTCTTCGGACGTACCAATAATTGCGTTGGTAGTAAAAATACATGAGTTTTGACTACTTTATACATTCCCATTTGCAATGTGTAAATATCTTCCCAACCATTACCAAAGATAGAAAAAATTGACACAAGGACTCTGGATAATAACATACTTTGCATTTAAGCAATAGCACTGGATAAATGGACATAAATCTAACAGGGTAGCTTAAGGTGTAAAGGTTGTAACGATAACAGATAGTTGGTGTAATTCCTAAATGATTGGCTCTACGAGTTGTTCTAGGGGTATCTTACTCTTAAGATGAGAGTAAACAAAGGGTTTATACGATAATTTAACTAACCAGTGTAGTTAGTTAATAAAACAACATGTATAGGCTTTTTGGGTGTAATACTAAAAATTTACTAATTTAAACAAGTTATTCCATCTAAATCCATAGTACTCATTATTGTGGTCTCGAATAGATATACCAAGCCAAGTTCTAAAGTCTACAACATCACCGACACACTCATATTTTTGTAGAATTTGGGTAAACATTTGGAAACAGGGCTAAGGTTAAAAATCCTCATATAATCTTACAAGGGTTATTGTGTGGGGGTTATGTATCAAGTTATTCCCAAAAGTTTGCTTTTTGAAAAAAAAATTAAATTTGAGCATAATTTAAGCATTTTAGTGTGAAAAATACGACAAGTATCATTCTAATTCACATCCCCCCACTTGAATTATACAACGTCCTCATTGTATAGATAAAACATTAAATACGGGAATTAAAAAGAATTAGAATGAGAAACTTCCCTGATATTTTGCTTGGTAGATTCTCCATGTTGAGTTTATGAGCAAGAACGTGTTGAACAGCCGTCTTGAAGTTTTCTAGATCCAACATTCATAAGTCCCTGATCGTAGATTCTCCACAACTTTGTCGGATTTCTTGTCTTTCAGCGAGGTCTATGCCATCATATAGGAAAAAAAACATTGCATACTATTGGTACCTAAGGTTAATTTTAACTACTACTAAATTTACGAATTTATGGGGTCAGTATGTTGAATACGCCGTATCATGTGCATGAATACGCCGTATTGACATAACTGACAATAATGTTTAAAGTGCATAAAAATAAAGGACTGATAACGTCCAGACATTCAATACGCCGTATGGTATGGAGCGGATACGCCGTATGAGGTCTGGAAGACAGTCCGCGATAAAAAATAAATAACAATCCGGGTTGTCTCCTGGGAAGCACTTTTGTTTACAGCGAAGTCTTTAAGTTAGACTTTTTCTTCGGGTTGTCTCCCGGGAAGCACTTTTCTTTCAACTAGTCTTTAAGTTAGACTTTTTCCTTCCTTCATTACATTGTATCTTGTTCGAATTCTACTACTTCTTTATCATCTGCATCAGTATGTCCATCGTGGTACTTCTTTAACCTTTGTCCATTGACTTTGAAGCTGATCCCTTTTCTATCGATGATCTTTATGGTTCCATATGAATACACAATCTTTACCACATTTAGCTCGTACCACCTTGATTTGAGCTTACCTGGATGCATCTTAAATCTAGAGTCGTGCCGTCTCTTAGTTCTTTCCTTGTAGATCTGGGTGTTTTCGTACGCTCCATCTCTTAATTCCATCAATTCATTAAGTTCTATGAAACGGTTCTTTGCTGCAGCTGTGAGATCCATATTACATTGTTTTAGTGCCTAATATGCTTTATGTTTAATCTCCACAGGCAAGTGACAAGCTTTTTCATATACCAATCTAAAGGGGGTGCATACAATAGGTGTCAAGTTTTTCAGACCAATTCTTCGGATTATATCCAACTAACCTTTTTCAAGATACGTTTAATAGCTCTATTGGTCACTTCAGTTTGCCCATTAGTTTAAGGGTGATATGCCGTTGATAACTTATGTGTTACTCTATACTTTTGCAAGGCTTTTTCTAGCTGAGAGTTACAAAAATGTGTCCCCCGATCAATAATTAACGCTTTAGGAACTCAAAATCTTGCAAATAGCCTTCTCAAAAACTTAATCACAATGCGAGCATCGTTGGTAGGAAGTGCTTGAGCTTCGACCCATTTTGATACACAGTTCAATGCTACCATTATATATTTTTTTCCTTTTGAGTTAGGAAAGGGTCCCATAAAGTCTAACCCCCATATGTCAAACACATCGCATACTTGAATATTGTTATGAGGCATCTCACTTCTTGATGATATGTTTCCAGATCTTTGACATGCATCACATCTCATTACGTAATCTTTAGTATCTTTAAAGATGCTAGGCTAAAAGAATCCCGATTCATAGACTTTTCTTCTAGTAATTGATGCACTATGATGACCCCCAGTTGGTCCAGAATGACAATGTGACAAGATTTCACGGATTTCACCTCCAGCAATGCATCGCCTCATTATATTGTTGGGGCATAGCTTGAATGCGTATGGTTCATCCTAAAAATAATTCTTTACTTGAGAGAAAAATCTTCTTCTTTTTTCAGGTGTCCAATTTGGAGGCACAATTTTTCCAACGATATAATTAACATAATCAACATACCATGGTTCGTCCTCATTTAACTTGGTTTTCAATATCATAAGATGTTCGTCGGGAAACTTGTCAGCGATTTCCTCTTCCGTGAATGTTCCCAAGTCTGGGTTCTCAAGTCTCGACAAATGATCCGCAACTAAGTTCTCTGCCCCTTTTTATCCTTAATCTCAATGTCAAACCCTTGAAGAAGTAGAACCCACCTTATAAGCCTTAGTTTGGCATCCTGTTTACTAAACAAATACTTCAAAGCTGAATGATCAGTATAGACTACGGTTTTTGATAAGATAAGATATGGGCGAAACTTATCAAAAGAAAAAACAACTGCAAGAAGTTCTTTTTTAGTGGTGGTGTAATGCTCTTGGGCATTATTCAGAGTTTTGCTGGCGTAATAGATCGGTTTAAATTTCCCTTCTATTCGTTGTCCTAACACAAATCCAACAGCGAAGTCACTAGCGTCACACATTAATTCAAAGGGCACGTTCCAATCGGGAGATATTATGATAGGCGCAGTGGTTAGTTTTTCTTTCAAAATGTTAAATGCCTTTTTTGCAATCATCAGAAAAATCAAACTTCGTGTCTTTCATTAAAAGCTGGGTCATTTTATTAATTTTTAGAATGCCGTATTGGGTTTTCATTTGTTGATGATTTTTGAGGGTATCAAAATGAGTATAATAATGTTATTATAATCCAA
>BQNB010134157.1:0-18353 GCA_026074375.1 Tanacetum coccineum | reverse complement strand
ATATTTTTAAAAAATACTTTATGTTATGTATTTATAATACACAAATAATTATAACCTAAAGTTTTAATATTAAAAACTTATTAATCAAACTTAGGTTATATTCGAAATGGTGAAATAAAAATGTAAACCAAATTTTTGGGTTTTACAAAAATAAAGTTTACACGCTTTATAATCTTTTAAGTAAATAAAGTCTAAATAAGAAATAAACTTGTTATTTAGTCTAGTTTATATAATTGGGCGGTTTATTCTTATAGGTTTCATCATTCGGGTTATACTCTCTTTCCTTTTTTCCTTAATTAGTAGTTTTAACTTAATATGCATTTTATTATTGTCAGTTTAGTTGCCATGTTTAGTGAGTAGATTTATTTATGCTTGTTAAGTGAATTGTGATTTGCAAGTTAAGTGTGAAATTAAAAGGAGATTTTTGATTAATAATTGTCATGATTATTTAGATTTTTTATTTGAATATTTCGAAGGGCAAAAGCCGGATAAATAGTCAAACTACACATCTAGTAATTAATATCTTTTTAAGAGGTTTTTGTCAAAATAAACCAACGTTGTGAGATAAAATTATTTTCTAAGGACATTAATTCGTTAATCAACCTTAGTTCACATTTAATAAACTTTTCACGTCACTTAGCAAACATTTTTGTCTTATTTTTATTTTAGTTCAATTTAGCTTACTTCTCGTAGTTTAATTGTTTAGTATAATTCTAGTATTAATATTAGTATAATTTTTAGTATTAAATATAGTTTTATAAAAAGTAGTTTAATTTCTAAAACTAAAAATCTTAAATGATAATCAAGCATTTTTCTTCAAAACATTAACTGTAACACCCCCAAAAATATGTCGCAGCGGAAATGTGTCCGGGGGTGCTACTTTATAATACACAGCGCTAGATACAAGAGAACGACCTCTAAACGTGTCGTTTGAAAAGTAATCTCGTTGATTTCCTTGAAATTGATATAACATTTGTCCGATAATTTGCATCACAAAGAAAAGCTTGAAAACAACCCAACGAGATTTGATCATCCGAATATAAGTAGAAATCCATAAATGAAATCTTGTCAATTTTAGACTCCAGTGCACATCAAGTAGGCCAAGCATCTAATTCACCTAAGAAAAACATGCTTAAAAAGTGTCAACATAAAGTTGGTGAGTTTATAGATTTGTTTAAGTATAAATGTTGAACCAAGGTTCTGTAAAGTGTGGATGACCATTTAAATCCTTAAATGTACTTCCAAAATATATGTATGATTTTTAGAAATCAAATAGTTGTAAAGTATGCATGACTATTTCAATCCCCAAATAGTCACAAAAATGTACGTATGAACGTTGTACAGCAATTGTTCAAAGCATGCATGATATTTATATATATATCACCAAAATGTTTCAAGTATGTATTGCCACTCTATTCAAGGCACAGTAAATATTCATGTGTGTATAAAACAATGATTACAATTACTCTAAGTTCATGAAACTGATGCACTATGTACCCATCGTAGGTGTCCCCTCCAAGAACACCCGGGCAGTAATGAAAACCATATGTACCCATCACAGGTGTCCCCTCCAAGAACACTCGGGCAGTAATGAATATGTACCCCTCGCAGGTGTCCCCTCCAAGAACACCCAGGCATTTACTTGTAGTTATCAGTTCAATCCGCTTAAGCTAATTCGTAATCATTTCAAAAGTAAAGTATGTATTTGTGACAAAAAATAAAGTCAAATAATGTATCCCAAAGCGAGCCTTAACGGCTATGACCCACTAGCCTAGGATAATGTGTTTGGGTTTCCCGATGGATAGTTACATCAACGCGACACGTTGATAAAGATTTAGATTTCAAGTTGTAATAGTTTAGTGGTTGGTTAAATAAAATAAATCGAAAAGTAAACGCAAAGCATGTAATATATTTCATATATATTACATATGAAAAATTGAACAGGTATATAATTCATATCGTGAATTATATAACAAGGACGAACAACCAAAGGAATAATATGAAGTGTATATAATACGCGACATGTATTATATATGAAAATAAAATAAGAGTATATAATACCTTACAAGTATTATATAAGAAACGTGAGAAATTAATTAAAACAACATAATTCGACACGTGTTCAGAAATCACCATTTAAGTTAATAAAGAGTCCTTGTTATAAAAGTGACGCACGTTTTATAGTTGAGAATTATGTAAACGATGTTTTCAAAGCTTTTACAAAAGTTATGACTTTATCTTCTAGTCGGGAATTATAAAATAATATTTTATAATTTAGTATTTTGTTTTCTTAACGGGTTGTAGCTAAAATAGTTGTCTCGTTTGTAAATGTATAGTTCTCGTTTGTTTATCTGGTTATTGTATAATTATAAATTAAACAATCTTAAAACTATATAACTTAATCCTTTTTCAATCAATCCGTGTTGCAATTACTCGCGTGATCAATATATATATATAATTAGACGATATCAAATAATATATAACACATTTATTTAACCATTAACCACCATTTAATCCGGTTTTATATTTATAAAATCTTACGATATATTTATTAATCGATTTATATAAATCAAACACACCCTAAAGGTTATTTCTGCTCACCCAAACACACCCTTTACGGTTTCCTGCTCACCCAAACACACCCTTTACGGTTTCCTGCTCACCCAAACACACCCTTTATGGTTTCCTGCTCACCCAAACACACCCTTATTGTGTTTCTGCGCAACCAAACGCACCCTTAGTGCGTTTCTGCACAACCAAACGCACCCTTATTGCGTTCCTGCTAACCCAAACGCACCCCTATTGGTTTTCTGCTCACCCAAACACCCTTGTTGGTGTTATCCAGCAAACCAAACACCAATGCTGGTGTTATCCAGCAAACCAAACATGCCCTAATAGATCCTGTTAAACCAAACGCACCCTATGTGGTGTTGTTACAGCCAAACGCACCCTTGTGCGATTTATGAAAACCAAACGCACCTCGTGTGGTGTTAACCACATAAACAAACACCCTTTTCGGGTTTTACTACAGCTAAACGCACCCTATTCGTGTTACTAACAACCAAACGCACCATATTCGGTGCTAAACCCAGATCCAAACGCACCCTTGGTGCTGTTATAATCAAAACCAAACGCAACCCTTGTTGCTGCCATAAAACCCAACGCACCCTCTAGTTGTTAATCTACAAAAACAGTCACACCCCTTGGGTTTATTGTTAGAACCAAGTCGAACGCACCCTTTGCTAGTGCTAAACCTAAACCAACGCACCCTTTTTCTATGAAATCCAACGCACCCTATGTTATGAAAACAAAACACATCCTGTGGGATTTTGCTAAACTGAAATGCACCCTTCTGTGGTGCAACAAGAACCAGACGCACACCATGGTAGTGGCTGTAAGGGTGATGGGGTGGCGAGGTGGTCGTGGTAACTGGTGGCGCGAAGATGATGGCGTCGCTAAGGGGTGGCGTTGGTGATGGTAGTTACGGAGGGATCGTTTGGGTGGCGGCTGAGTCGCGGTGGGGGTCACGATGATGATGGAGTGGTCGTGGTGGTGTGGTAGTGGTGTCGATGGTGTTGGTGACGAGGATGGTGGTGATTAGGGTGGATCTGTGATGGAGTGTGGCGGTGGTGTCATGGGATGAGCGTCGGTGGTGTGGCCGGAGGTAGCGGAGTGGCGCCGAAAAAATAAGAGGATGGAGGAGGTGTGTGGCTAGGGTTATGAAAAAAATGAAATGAAACCCTAATTTGTGTTATATTTATAATAAAAAAGTTTTAAAATGAAATGAAAAGTGTGTAATAGTTTAGGGTTAAATTATAAATATTACCAGATGGACCAAAGATGTAATTTTTGTTAAAAATTTGTTCATCCCATCTTAATTGCCTTGAGTTCTCTAGTTCTCACTTACAAAAAATAAACTCAATTAAAAGAAGTCGTCTAAATCTAACATACAGAACGTCAAACCTTGCCCAGGTGAGGTCTACTCAATCATGATAGGTTTTTCTGTCCATTACAATCCTAGTCAAGTTCTTCACATGACATGAAATGGCAAACTTCAAGTGTTTGTTAATTAGAAGGCATTCGACTATAATTTAAGGGTAACCTAATGTATAGGATGTGTTGAAAACTCAAAAATTATGTATTGGAGAAGCATGCATACAAGCTCCATAGCATATGTTAATATAATAAAAAACTTTTTATTAAACTTTTAAGGGAGGCACGATTAAATAAACAAATATTTTGGTTGAACCTTAAGATGAACCAATTCTAAAGAAGTACCACACAATTATCGAACACAAACGTACTTTAGCCATAAGCTTTTCGACTTAGTGTTTCGGATGTGGAATTGAAGTGCAAATCAACCTTAAATGTAAACTTTGTACACTTAAAAAAGACGTAGGTAAACTGTCCAATTTTACGCACACAGGCCGAGAGATACGGACTCAGCGCTGAAGCATCAACCGTTTTCCTTCATAAGTCGGTTACTGACCAGCGACTGCGTTAATCTTCCCACAACCAGAATTATCAGTTTGTCAAATAGTGAGAATGAAGCCTTTCTAACTATTTAGTCGAAAATTACCAATCAACTAAACTAGTATATCAATTTACTCTCAAAACAATTCATAATTATTATATAAAGAATTTATCCCATATTATTTTTTTCTATTCAAACATTACCCTTTTTGTTACAAAATTTCGCATGTCAATATATAAACCATAAAAACAAGTAATTTTAATAAATTAAAAAAACGACTAAGCGGTAGAACACCGCTAATACCAACACCCAACTATCACTTACTCTGACGTTGCTCACTACTGATTCTACCACAACCACAAGCACACGAACCTCCTATGGCCTCTGAGCTTCTACTATATCAGCATCACACGAAAACACAACCCATAACAGACAATATATATATCGAGTTTTCTAAAGCTCTATCATTCATACTCATGACTACTACACTTATCACACTTCAACAACAGATCAAATTGACGCCTACGATGCATTCGAGGTAAAATTAGCGCGAGTAAAAGATGCCAAACGCACCCCTAGTGTTTATTGTTAACCCAAACGCATACCTAATCGGTGTTTACTTTCTTCTCTGCTAAACCAAACTGCACCCGCAAATGGTAGCATCACCTAAACAAACGCACCATATTTGTTGTGGTTACACAGCCAACCAAACGCACCCTAGTGTTTCTGTTAACCCAAACGCACCCTTTCGGTGTTTCTGCTAAACCAAACGCACCCCTTGGTGCCTCCTCATAAACCCAAACTGCAACCCTTGTGTTGCGGTTACAACAAAACACAAGCCAACCAATCACACCCTAAAAGCTATTAACAGCATAAACCAAAACGCACCCGTTATTGTTGTTTTATCACATAAACAAACACACCCTTATGGTGTGGAGGCTGCCAAACGCACCCTTGGTGGTGGCTGAGCAAAACCAACGCACCCTTGGTGGTGTTGGCTGTGGTGGTGATGGTGGGATGACGAGGATCGCGGTGCATGGCGTCGGTAGAGGTCGTGATGGTGTTTGTGGCGGTGAAGTGGTGATGAAGGTGAGTGGAGAGCCGGTGATGAAGTTTGGTGGAGAAGGGTGGTCGAGGGATGGCGGTTTGTGTGTGGTGATGATGTTGGTGAACGGTAGGGAGGGTGTGGCGTGGAATGGTGATGTAGACAGCGAAGGTGAGGCAGCCATAGTGGTGGAAAGGCGTGATTGGGTGGATGTGGATGTGTGTTGTTACCTCGGCAGTCCGGCAACGGTGGCCGACAAACCTCGTCGTGGAGCGCGCCCGGATTTTGAGAGATGGGAGAAAGAGTGTGGTAGGCTAGAGATACTAAAGAGAAACCCAAATGTCAAAGTTTATATATAAAAATAAATAAGACAATTATATAAAACAAAATAGAAAAGTGATAATAGTCCTAGGGGGATTTCCATGAAAAAATTACTAAAGAGGGACTTAAAATGATAAATTTTTTGTAAAATAATGTTCAGGACTCGTTTAAGGCTATTAACGGTGGAATCAAGACACGAAAGTTGCCCGCCATTACATTCGAAATGATTTTTCCCACACAAAAAAAGTATTTACTGACTATTTATTCAAACGTTTAAACCCTTTAATTTAAATGTTTAGTATATATTTGGTATCATTTGGGTGTCTCGAGTAAGCATGTCTGTAAAATGGCAACTTTGCCTCGAGACCTTTGCTTTTTAATCACACTTTCTGATAATATGATAATAATTTATTAATATTTTATTTTATTAAAAAGTGATAATTAAAATTAATTTAATTTATTTCTGTGGTCGTAGACGCGTTGTCCCGTTCTAAAATTTATGCGGGGGGCAGGTGGCTGTGGGTAAGCGGTGCCATAATAAAAATAGCCACATAACACATAAGTTTATGGGTGGTAATATGTTTGTGGAGTACAATTTGTATAGTGGGGTGAGGTAAGTTAAGTTAGGGATTATTCTAATAAAGAATAGGTACAATTGTTAAGTATTTTTGAATGTGTGACCTGGGTTATATAAAGATTGTTTGGATCTGGGGAGAATATTTTGAATTGTATATTTGTATTGTTGGTAGGAAAGAGAGGTTAATGTATATATGGTATTTTTATATGTTGATGGAATGATTTTCAGGGTTGTTATTGATAATATTTTGATTTTCTAGGTATTTCAAAAAATATTTATATCAATAATCGACCAACTTGTGTGATTTAGGGTACAAAACCCTAATTTTTTTATAAACCCGTAAACACCATGTAATTAATCAACAATACACTAATTGGGTTTTAAGATTTTAGTTTTGGTAATTATTAAACATGTTAAAACTGCTCGTGATGCCACTTTGAATTCAGGCATGCCATAACAATTTATAATCTAATCAAACATCAAAGCACTAATAGTCAACGATAACAAATCATATAATTAACATGCATATAATAACCGGTCGGGTACATACCGTTGGATCCTTGAGCACAAGAATCATTCTTGTTTTTCGTTGTTCGTGATCTTACCCTAATTAGGGTTATGTAGATTATTGAGAATGTACCCCTTACCGTTTTGGTAATTCAATCAAGATACAATCAATAGTGTGATTGAACACGTTCTTGTACACACTTACTGATACCAAGTAAACAATTTGCTAGTAATAAACACAAAACAATTTTTCTTGATACTTAAAAAATTCGATCAACCCACTAGAATGGTTTGCCGATCGGTTTTGACAAAAAAGAAGGGAGAAAAGACTTTGGGAATTGTATTTGCACAAGAGATGAGAATACAATGACCCTAGGCCCTTTATTTATAGTGTGGAAAACTTAGAGAGCAAGTTAGACAAAGATAGGAATACCCTAATCCTATAGCCGAATCGGTGCTATCCTTAAGGATCTGTACATATCTTTGATCTCTTTAATTCCATCTATATCCTTTTCGTTTTAATTAAGTTAACTGTCGTTTAGTCATGATCCTTTAAATACTAACCGGTCGTTATATGGTTTAGTGTATTTATAATTAAATATAACCTTTTTATAAATAATTATTAAACATTTACTCTTCATACGTAAAGTGTGCAATCCCATGATCTCGAGTTCGATCCTAACACACATCCACTAATTTATGTCCATAAACTAACATGGTCTACATCTCAGATATTCCACGCATAATGTATGCATTATATTCGACGCGTACAGGTAATGAAAGGGCGAAGTTGTTATGGTAAGCCTAATTATTTTAACAATTTTACACAAATTATCGTTATAGATCATGGAACCGAACCGAAGAATGCCAAGAATGTCATGCTTTGTTGTGGCGGACAGAATCTTTAAGAGGAAACCCAAACGGCTCAAAGAAATCATTTTTGCTATCGTGTTTTGTTAGCATGGCGATATCCAGTTCATGGATTGGGAATGCGTTTGCTTGATTCAAGAAGTAAGAACAAAGAAAGCAAAAGGTGGTACCAAAAGAGCCACATGCTTCGGAGACTCTTAATAAGCAGGGAGAACAGACTAGGGACACCGTTAACCGTTCAGAATCTATAACCTGTATTTATATCAATATATATCAGCAAGTTTTTTCTTTCCATTCACATTGCCAAACAACCCCCTTCCAATTCTACAAAATAGTAGATGAGTTTTCCTTGCCAGGCTTAGTATATTTTTCTATTTTTTCCTTTTTGACCACATAAACGCAAAACAACAACGTCACAAAAAACAAGCAACAAAGCTTGGAAGAGCCCAATTTATCGCTCAGCCCCACAAAAAAATATTAACAAAACTCTAAGTCCTCTTAAATAGAAAATATTTATAGAAATTCAGATAGCGTGTTGACAGGTATTTTAGTGGTTTGTTGTCAGAGGTTGTTCGTAGTGATCTGGAACAAGGACGTTCTTACGGTCGTTTGCAGACCCGTGTTAAGCATACCGAGCGCGCAAGATCAATTGACATTGTGACTAAAGGTGAATAACGATGCATTGCATTTTTATTAGTTTAATGTCTAAATTGGTATAGATTAAAAGTGTAATGAGCAATGTAGGATACCTTATAACGTATACTGATATTTTATGACATTAGCTCCACAAAATAAATGACGAAAGTCTGGAGTGGTTGCAAGCTGCATAAGAAAAGAGACAAGTCTCATTGGCTGCACTTTCTACAAATCATCAACAAGTAAAATGCATGTATCCATTTAAAGAATAATATTAATTTTGAATTTTGATCTCGGTACATCTTAATCACAAATTATGTTATGTGCATTTTCAGCAAATAGCAAAGCTAGAAGGCCAACGTACTAGATCCAGCAACAAGATAGAAAGAGGATGAGTAAACCAAAGTCGACAGAAACAATCTCATCTCTAGGCCGGTAAATAAGTATCATTTTGACACTTACATTATATATAGTAATAACAAAAGTCCTGACATGGCCGTCATTCTTTAATGTATGAATAAAATGGAAGTAGACATATTAATTCTGACTGTTATCGAAGTGAGGAAGCGTTGAAATCCTTGCTTACTAGATGTTGGACGAAAGGGGAAGTTTGTGTTTAAGTAAGCATAATCTGGTGTTTGGCAAACCATCAGCACAAACTTAATATCTGTGTTTTTTTCACAAACAAACCCCGTATTCTTCTAATTAAGAATGTTCGAAAATTTATGACAATAGCTTTTATTTCTTCGTAATGACAACCAGATCACACAAATTAATAAACTTGACAGGAGTCAACTATTTTTCCAACAGTTAAGTTATTCATGCATAGGAACAATGATAGGTACTTATTCAGGTTAGAATGTATTGTTATATGCTTTAATGATTTGAGCCTTCTACTTATTAGTATTCAGTCTTTAAAAAATATAAATTGGGGTGCACTCCCTGCGGAGATACTTGGAGTGGCTGTTTTGTTTTTAATTTTGTTTAGCCGACATCAAATACGGATGCGAACTGAAGTAGTTGTACAGCAGAAGGTGAGGTTTGAGGAGCAAAAGACGTGTTTGTAACTGGAGTATTAGACATAACAAAGGCTACAAATAAATAATTCTTCTAAGGCTGATATTTATTTTTAGAATAATATATTTGTAAATGTGTAACTATTTTTAATAGCTTAAACTGATTATGTATCATATTTTGGACTGCACTGGTCATTCTTGAGATGATAATCCCTTCTATCAGCTTATTATGTATTATAATGTTGTTGTGGTTGTTACACAATGCACTGTATTTACTAAACAAGATTAGGCACGGTTCCGGAAAACAACATATCCAAAAGGAAGTCTAGTTGTAACGATCTAAGATCTGGCCTATTTCCGTGTAAGTGCAACAGATCGGCCGCACACAATAGATACTCAAAACAATCTAGCCGCCAACAATCCCAAACAAAGGAACAGAATTCTACCCAAAAACCGCCTCAACGCGCGGGTCTCTTTCCATCTCGTTTAGTCTCGTTTAGTCTCAAACATAAAATCGAGGAGTGGATCAAATTGTTCGGTCTATGTTCAGGTCGGTTCGATCCGGTTCAGATATTCGGTCTGATCCGATCAAACAAAACATAATAACCGGTTTCGTGTAAAATCGAACCATACCAGAAATCGAGGACCGAAGACCAGATCAAAATATGTTCGGTCCGATCCGTAGTCTATTATGCTTAACCCGATTTTCACATTACTTTTTCGAAAATGATATTTCTACAAAAGTTTTATAAAATTATATTCACACAATGACTTAAAAAATATGTAGAGTAAAAAAGAAAAAAACAATGATGCAATATGATTGAATCACTACATTTGCTAAGTCATTATAAGAGTAAAATTTCTTTTACTTATTATTAATATAAATCTTAATTTTTTTACTGTTGTTTGATATCGATTTAATGATTTATGTAAGTCTAAATTCAGGCTTGAATCATTAAAGGTATGTTTAGTTAGGCGTAATAAATTAATAAAGGGAAGTAATCAACGATGTAACAGAATGAACATAGCAATTGAATGTGGTCATTATTGTTCCATTGTTTTATTTGGTTGTGTTCGAGCAAATTTCTGTAGATGCTCTTCAGCCCTGGTCCTTAGGAGGTCTTGTAGCTGCTGCTTCGTCTCCTAGGCTGAAATAAGAAAGAACACCGTTAGCTCGCCCCGAGGTTTTAATCCGAGACCAAGCTCCTGCGTGAGAGTAAGTGTATGCTTGGTATAAGTTTTAGTAAGAGAAGCTAGAGAGAGAGAGTAGGGAGAAGTATGTTTGTGTAACCTACCCTGTTCATGTGTGCAAAGAGTTCATTATATACTACCTGGGCTTAGCTCCAAGACACGAGCATTGTGGAAGCTAAGTTGTCTTCTCTTTCTAGAGGCAGCTCACGTACAGCGCTGAACAATGTATCAGACTTTGTCTTCGGGGTCAAAGTTGTCCCCATGCTCCAAGTACTGGCTGTGGATCAGACGCATGTGTCATTCGTACATCGTACGTCAGTCGTCAGTGTATTAGCTTCGATGGGGACAAGGCTCTATCTCTTGCATAGGTATTACTCTTTGTCTCCTAAAGAGACTTACTGCTCCTTACCTCATGAGGAGACTGGCTGCTCCTTACCTCCTGAGGAGACTAGCTGCTCCTTACCTCCTGAGGAGGCTTGCTGCTCCTTACCTCCTGAGGAGGCTTATTGCTAGCTTACAATAGTTTGAGCTGCTTATTAAGTCCTTACCCTCCTGAAGTAGGCTTGCTTCTCCTTTAGCATCCCGAGGAGCACTACTCCCTTAGTGTATTGCCTCGACCTAGGGTGCCCATTGTCCACCCTAGCTATTCAGTATAAAACCGTGGTTTCTAACATGGAGTGTTATGTCTTAGAGGAAAATATTAGGAGTTAATAGTGATTGTCTCCCTCAAAGTATCCAGAGGAGACCATACCTCATCATGCCCCCCAGTCTAGTATCAACGTATTGTTAAGTAGTTGGTACTAGACTTAAAAAAGAGAAAGGTTGTCTAGTCGTTCAAGGTATTCATCCAGAGTTCATATCAATGTTTTTTTAACGTATATACTTTGTAATTATTTTTACCGTTTGAATTTTAAGCGATAAATATTTTGTAGTTTTGTTGTGCTACTATGGTGCTTTATATCGGACACATGTGTCAAGCGGCGCACCCGGATTGACTAGCCCATATGTCGCGGGCTTTTTAGCCCCAACTCCACTCAATATTCATAACCCTTGGATTCCCCCAAGGTCCTATATATATGGCTCTTACTTTTCATTTTTACCATATCTATTCTAATTTTTTTGACCTAGTTCCTTATTCCCTTCTCTCACTTGTAGATTATACTTGAGTGCCCTACCAAAGGGTTCCTTCTTTTGAGCTCGGTCGGAGGTATCCCGTCCGGAGGTGATTTATTCCGGAACATGTTTTCCTACGTCGGGGGGTTGGTTTTGAGGGCTTGTCTCAATCGGTGGGGGTTGTCTTGATCAGAGGTATTGTATCGATCGAAGTTTGTTTTAATCAGAGGAGTGGTTTCGATCGGAGTTTTGTTGGGTTCAATCGGAGTTGGGCTTGGTCGGAGACGCTTGGGTCTCGTCCATAGGATAGCTTGGTCGGATACGCGTGGGCCTCGTCCAGAGGTGTGAACGTGATCGGAGACGTTGATCTCTCCGGTGAGTGAGAACTCGATCGTACACGGGTCCCGTTCGTATGGTAAAATTGGCTTTTGTCCGAGTGTTTGTACCAGAGGTTTAAGAGTGTTCGTCCGAAACTATATCTCGCGACGGAGTGACTCGTCCGAGGTGGGTAGAATTGGCTTGATCAGGAGGGTTTGGTCTGGTGGTTTATAGGTGTTCATGGGCCTGAAAGTGATTTGTCTCATCGAAAGTGATTCGTCACGGTCGGAGGATTAAGTGTTTCCTGAGTGACTAACTTCCGCACCACGCTAAGATCTAAGGGTTCAAACCAATTTTTGCCAACGACCTCTCGAGGTATTCTTTAGATTTCACCTTATTTTCCTTATGGCTAAGAAAGATATGCATACGTATTGTAACAACCGGTAATTTTCGGAATTTTATGACTATTTTACCCTTTGACTTTTTGGGTCTGACTTGACTTTTTGTCTTTTGGATATTTGATTGTTTCACATACAAAAGGATTACGAATAACCGGTAATTTTTTCAGACCAATATTTAAATAATTAAATCATATTTAATTATTAGCATATCTCTCTGTGCAAATTTATTTTTTAACTTATTTGAATGAAAACGCGAAGATTATATGTTATTCCAAGAGCTTACTTATTCAAAAACGAACCGCTAGATCACGTTTTCACGACTCGGACTCCAAAGCAATTGATGTAAAACGACATATACGGACCATTTTAGTTGACCGAGATCCGAAAACAAGAAGAAAATGACCGAAATACCCTCGCAAAATTTTAGAAACGAGAACAACGCGTACCGACACAAAATAAATAAAATTATATTTAATTATCACTTTTTAACTAAAAAAAAAAAAATAATAAATAAATGTTTCAATTAATTCAGAAACGTATTGATAAAAACCCGTAAGGTATCGAGATCACAGTTGTAATTTTTAACAGACAAAGGCTTACCGAGACACCCCGAATGACACCAAATAAATATAAACAATTTAAATAAATTGTTAAAACGTTTTATGAAAACGATCATGTAAATACTTACTGTTTTGTGGGAAAAGATCAATTCGAAGTGTAATGGCTCACTTTCGTGTATCTTGAATCCACCGATAACTAGCCTAAACATCCTAACCATTAGTTTACAAAAATACATTTTAAGTCCCCATAGGTAATATTTTACATGAAATCCCCCTAGCTATATACCACTTCTATTTGTATTTAAAAATTTTCATATATATATATATAAATATAAACTTAACATTAGGGATTCCTCATTTAGTAACTCTAGCCACACACTCTTTCTCCCTCCCTCAAATCCGGCGCGCTCCGACGAGTTTTTTTCGGCACCGTTGCGGCAGCCAGGCGAACACCACAAATCCACCCCATCCACGCCCTCCACCACCATGGCTGCCTCACCTTCGCTGTCACATCACCATTCCACGCCACACCCTCCTACCGATCCACCACACATCATCACCACCACAACCGCCACTCCCACCGCCACCCTACTCCACCAACATCATCACGGCACCATCACCTTCATCACCACTTCACGCCACAAACACCATCACTACCTCTACCGACGCCATGCACCGCGATCCTCGTCATCCCACCATCTTCCACCAGCCAGGAGCCCAAAACCCCCACCACCAAGGGTGCGTTGGTTTTGCTCTCGACCACCCCACGGGTTGCGTTTGGTAGCCTCCGGCACCATAAGGGTGTGTTATTGTTATATACTGATGAAAAAACCATCATAATGGGAGCGTTATTGTTTGCTGTTAATAGCTTTAGGATGTGTTTGGTTGGCTGTGTAACCGCACAAAGGGTGCGTTTGGTTTAAGAGAGGCACCAAGGGGTGCGTTTGGTTTAGCAGAAACACCGAAAGGGTGCGTTTATGGGATAAACAGGAACACAGGGAGCGTTTGGTAGCTGTGTAACCACACAAATGGTGCGAATGGTTAAAGAGAAAGCACCAGTGGGTGCTGTTTGTTAAGCAGCAAAACACCGAAGGATGCCTATTGGGGTTAACAAAAACACTAGGGTGCGTTTGGTTGGCTGTATAACAGCCATAAGGGTGCGTTTGGTTTAGTAATAACCATAAGGGGTGTTTGGTTTAGCAGTTAGGGTGCGTTTGGTTTAGCAGTTAGGGTGCGTTCAGTTTAGCAGTATAGGGGTAACGTTAGAAGTTTACTTTATGGTTATTTATTATTGATACTTCGTCTAATATCTATATTGATCACGGCGAGAATATTGGCAACATCGTTTGAAAAAAAAGGAAAACAATAAGTTTATTAGAACAAAATTGGACAATGATCAAATCAACGTATAACACATGTACAAAAATTTCTATAAGATTTTCTATCCTTAGTATAGTCACTTAAAAATTCTATATCTTGGAAACCCGAGAAAAGATAGATTAGTATACTCCTTAAGATAGTTCAATGATAATTATGACAATAAACCGGTGGAATAAACGTAAAACTAAAATTTACAAACGAGACAACTATTTTTGCTGCAACCCGTCAAAGAAACGAAATACTAACTTATATAAGATTATTATATTATATTTTATAATACCCGACTAATAATAGAAGTAATATCTTTGTGTAAAAACTTATCAAAACGGCCATTTATATAATTTCAATGACTTTGAAACGGTTGTTGTTTACATTTATGCAAGAAATCTTTATTACTTATAATTAGTGATTTCGAAACACGTGTCGAATTATAGTTGTCAAATATTTCTCACGTTTCTTATATAACACCCTTGGTAAGGTATTATATAACTTTTATTTTATTTTCATATATAATACTATGTACATGTTCATTATATACACCTCGATTTTCTTTATTGGTTATTGTTTTGTCTTTGTTATATAATTCACCATATAATTTATAAACATGTTTATATTATTCATATAAAATCTATATGCGAATATATTACAAATTTCTTGCATTACTTTTCGATTTCATTTTAGTATAAACGAACCACCAAACTATTACAACTTAGAAATCTAAACACTTTATATCAACGTGTCGCGTTGATTGTAGACGCATCCATCACAGAAACTCAAATACTTATCCTAGGCTAGTGGGGTCATAGCCGTTAAGATAAACCGCAACTTCTTGGTCGAGCCGTTCTGGTTTTCGTTCGTGATTATGCTTAATCTGTGCATTTCTGCCAGAACAGTCGACAACGGTGAGTATCACCCATCCCGATGAGGCGTTAAGTACCCCCAGTGACTTAGTAATACATATATTAAATTTGGTTGTAGCACATGCATGGAGAATGCAACTGCCTTTAACAATGGTTGATTACAAATTGGTCTACATACTCCTTTACATAGCTCGCTATATATCCAGTTGACTTGACTTCCAGTTTGGTCACAAATACGAAAAGCTTTTACTTTTTGAAGATGAACAAGGATAAGCTTAAGCGGAATGAACTGATAACTACAAGAAATGCCCGTTTTTTCTAACGGGACACCTGCGAGGGGTACATATTCATTACTGCCCGGGTGTTCTTGGAGGGGACACCTGCGAGGGGTACATATTCATTACTGCCCGGGTGTTCTTGGAGGGGACACATGCGATGATTCAAAAGGTTTTATCATTACTGCCCTGTTGTTCCAGGAGGGGACACTACGATAGGATCCGATAGTGCATCTGTATCATAACATAAGAGTAAATCGTAATCACTCATTGGGCAATACATACTTGAAACATTTCGTGATGGTTTTAATTATCATGCATACTTTGAACAATTGCGGTCCAACTTTTATACGTACAATTTTGTGACTATTATAAGGGTTGAAATGGTCATACACACTTTGCAAATCTTTGGTGCAACATTTATACTTAAACAAACCTATGAACTCACCAACTTTATTGTTTGACCCTTTTTAAGCAGGATTTTCTTAGTTGAAATTAGATTCTAGGCTTAACTTGATGTGCATCGGGAGTCTAAATTGACAAATTTCATTTATAGATTTCTACTTACATACAAATGATCAATTCTCGTTGTATTGCTTTCAAGCTTTTCATTGTGATGCAATCATGAGACAAATGTTATATCAATTTCAAGAAAATCAATGAGATTACTTTTCAAACGACACATTTAGAGGTCGTTCTCTTGTATCTTGTGTTGTTGTATTATGAAGTAACCACACCCGGACATATTTTCGCTGTGGAGACTCATCTTTTGGGTGTTTACCAGATTGGTAAACAGAACACTGGTTATAGAGAACTAGGTTGCATATGTTACCTAGTCTATAACCATTTTTCACAAACATTGCATCATATCAAACATTTTCAAAGTGCATACACACTACTTGCTTACTTGATTTCCCCTTACTTGTTACATAAGTGCTTACATGACGTTACACATATATAATATATATATATAAATAAATATAATGATAATGATATATATATATAATATGCTTGCATCCCTTTTGCGTATATCGTACATTTATTTATATAAGAGTTAATTATATAAATACTAGAACATTTCTTAAGACATTGTGAGTTACACAATGGTCTCATTTTACTTCTAACATTGTGAGTTGCACAATGGTCTCGGCCTTCGTTCTCAGACATTGGTAAGTTAAACAATTGGTCTCTTAAGAATATAATATTTTCGATAACTTATAAAACTATATCGTATTAAGCGAAACCCGTCACAATATTGTTTACAGGAATATATGGTATGAAGCAAAGTATGTACAAGTGCCTTGTATGGGAGGACATTTCTGAGTAAATACGAGGATAGATATGAAAATTGCAATGTTAACAAAACCCGTACACAGTTCTGTTAACATGGAATAAGTAGGATCTAAGTATTACAAGTCTTGTATGGGCGGACTTGTAATAAGAAGGATTGATATATAATTGCTATGTTGATCGTTCATAAGAGACCTTCATCTTAATACCATAACCGTGTGCACATTACTATCTCGAACTCTAGGTGCGATTTCCCTTGATTGTTTTTAACTCTCCCGTCCCGAAGGACGAGTTTAAAACACTCGTCGCCATCACTCATTAGAGCTCTTGCATCATATGTCATTCACCACCAATGAAGGTTAGATGATGAGTACGCGTATTGCATCAGAAATTATTAAGAAGGATATTTATAAGTCTCTTTATTTGAAAAGATTGGGATGCACTCTCCGTTTAAATAAATAAATATAACCATAAGTTTAGCAATTCATTATGACATAAAATTGAAGAACGGCTTCTAATAAATGTAAAAAGATGCATTAATAAGCGTTGCGATGTGCAAAATGGATATCCGAAGCTGAAACGAGTATGAACTCGAAACACCACTAAATTCATCAAAATTCTATGTTAAAAAGGTCAAGACACACAATCGTGTTATTACCACTCTTAGACAGAATCTAAAGGCCCTCACTTGAGCTACCTATATCTCTTTCTTAAGATATTACTTTTTTCTGTTACAATCTTTTACTTTTGCCGTTACAAATTCTTACCATCATGAACTGTTTGTGGAGCTAACCGACTTGTGCACACTTGAGCTAATGGAGTTGATTCATCCTTGAACTACCGACTGAGTACCATATTTTGCGGTCTATCGCATAAGCTCTCCCCCATTTGTTTAACTTTATTCTGGGGATATTATTTCTCGAAATATCCTCACTCTGCGCATCCCATCACCATTTGTTATAGTTATTGTTGTTATGGTTGCTGTTGTTGGGTCTTTGAGTATTCCCAACTTGTACAACTTTATCCAATAGGTAATGCAACCCCCCTTAAACCAGATGAACACCTATCGACTAAACATCTGGTCGAACTATTCATTTCGGGCCACTAGTACGAAAACTTAGGTCGCGATACATCCTGGTATTGCCAAGTAAGTTGAATACTTACATCCATTAGCCGCGTCCGTTATTAATCATCGAATATTACAGACATCAGAAACGAGACTGCGTCCTTGAACATTTAAACCTTTATACAAACGTACTTATGCGGCTACACTTTCTCCTTCGATGCATTCACTATTAAGATACTTTCTTTATAACGCGTTTATATTAGTCATAAGACCTGTTATGATATTTTTTTTGAGATATCTATTTTGATGGATTAAATATCCTGGTCAAACCTAGCCAAAGTTTTTGGTATATTGAGAAATATTGAAACATCTAATTTTCCTGACTAAAGTTATCAACGCCATGTTTTAAAACTGATTATTAAATCTTAAATCTTTTATGGGTCACATGGTAGA
>BQNB010134156.1:0-18353 GCA_026074375.1 Tanacetum coccineum | reverse complement strand
TTTTTTTTTTTTTTTTTTTTGTAGGCAATGTAAAAAAACAGCTCGGCACGAAATAGAAAAAAAAATTACAAAAGTACTGATTTATTCAGATAAAAAATACCCGCGACATGAGGCCCAACACATAAGCCCATATAAAAAAAACAAACTATTAAACATGAGAACGAAAAAATAAACCCGCACAAATAAAAAATAGAAAAGAATAAAAATAAAATTTTAACGCAAAAATTAACCCGCACTATTAAACATGAGACCGAAAAAATAAACCCACACAGAATACAATAAAAAAACGCATGTTCCTATAAATTTATATTAAAAAAAACCCCGTATAGCAAAAAAAAAACCATTAAATATGAGCCCCACACATAAGCCCATATAAGAAAAAAAACAAACTATTAAACATGAAGTCAAAAAAATAAAACCACACAAAATAAAATAAATAAAAAATAATAATGCCTCACAACTGCGCGAAAAAAATTAACGACCCGCAGCAACGCGCGAGTAATCATGCTTGTTTAACACAAGCCACGTACTTGTATTTTATTACCAATCATAACAACAACTCTAGCCACTAATACAAGTCACGTACTTGTATTTTAACACAAGTCACGTACTTGTATTTTATTATCATTTGGGCCTACCACACCTTTAGCCACTAACCAATCAAAATACAGCAAAAATAGATATTTAGAATTTAGGTCACAAGATGCACGAGACTTATGTGCATAGATATTTAGAATATAAGGTTTAGGGCTGCTATTTCGGTCAATATTTAAAACTCCACACATCAATTAAGTTATTGTTAGTACAAAATTCGTGTCGGGTTAGCAAGGTGCTGGAAGTCCCTTGTCGGGTCGGGCCTCCAAGTGACTTGAATGCTTCTAACAACTTGACACTGACTTATATAAAGGATACATTGAATATTTTGCTTTTTATTCATCAAGATTCCATACAGGTATATTGGATAATAGGAAGAAAGCCTACAAAAATCACATGTCACAAAAATTTAGAGACTGAATCAAAAGGATAAGAATTTAATTCCAAAAACAAATACATTTAAAATAGTATCATTGTATTTAGCATAAGTTTGTGCTAGATCATGTTTCCTTAAATGCCATATATAGTTGGCCACTTTCTAAGGAATACAAGTCCCACTAGACTCATGTCTCAAACTAGGGCCGAGCAAAATCAACCGAAAACCAAATGAACGATAAATATGCCGGACTGGCCGAAACCGAACGTCTCTTATTCGGTTCGGTTTTCGGTTTTGTTCGGTTCGGTTTCGGTTCAAAACCAAGAAAAATACACTTAAACTATTTAAACCAGTTTCGCTAGGCTAACTTCTGTTCGGTTTCGGTTTCACTAAGTTAACTTCGGTTCGATTCTTGGTTTACGTTTTCCTTAAAATCGGTTTTCGGTTCACGTCAGATTTGTTCGGTTCGGTTCGAGTTCCCCGTTGCTCAGCCCTATCTCAAACACACCATTGACATCTCTTTAATATACTAAAATAAACAACTAATATAACTCGAGTACATGCTTTTACAAATATGGTAAATCAGATAATTATACATATACACATTTGACAAGCAAAACGCCGTCGTTTTAGGCGGCTATGAACAGTAATATGAACAGTACCCGGCCCACTGGGCTCGGGTACTGTTCATCGGAAAAAGAAAAAAAAACCTTTATAATCCCCCTCTCCTTCTTTGGCCAAAAAAAAATAAGGAAAAAAAAATTTTACGGGGACCGACTCTATTTTTAACTATTTACGACATTTTATCGGCCTGGACAAAAAATAAAAAAAACGCGCGATTGTATTTAAATATAAAAACAAAACAAACTATTAACATGAGACCGAAAAAAAAAACCCGAAACACATTTAAAAGTGATACGACGTCGTTTTAGGCGGCTTGACAACAGTTATATGAACCGTACCGGCCCACTGCCGGTTAATTTCATCGGTAAAAAAAAAAACTTTACAATCCTCCTCCCCTTCTTTGGCCAAAATAATAAGGAAAAAAAATTTACGGGACGTACTCTCATTTTTAACTATTTACGACTTTTTATCGGCCTGGGCAAAATTTGACAAGTAAAACGCCGTCGTTTTCGGCGGCTAGGAACAGTAATATGAACAGTACCCGCCCCACTGGGCTCGGGTACTGTTCATCGGCCAAAAAAAAAAAAAAAACTTTATAATCCCCCTCCCCTTCTTTGGCCAAAAAAAATTTACGGGACGTACTCTCATTTTTAACAATTTACGACTTTCTATCGGCCTGGGAAAAAAAAACTTTATAATCCCCCTCCTCTTCTTTGAGCAAAAAATGAGAAAAAATTACAGGGCGTACTCTTTATTTTTTAACTATTCGACTTTTCTATCGACCAGGGGGCTGTGTGCCCGTGGGGTGGGGGGGGTGCGCAAAAAAAAAAAAAAACGCGCGATTGTCATTTAATATAAGAACAAAAACAAACTATTAAACATGAGACCGAAAAATAAACCCGAAACACATTTTAAAAGTGATACGCCGTCGTTTTTGACGGCTTACAACAGTAATATGAACAGTACCCGGCCCACTGGGACCGGTTACTGTTCATCGGTAAAAAAAAAAACTTTACAATCCTCCTCCCCTTCTTTGGCCAAAATAATAAGGAAATTTTTTTTTACGGGACGTACTCTCATTTTTAACTATTTACGACTTTTTATCGGCCTGGGCAAAAAAAAATAACGCGCGATTGTCATTTATTATAAGAACAAAAAAAAACTATTAAACACGAGACCGAAAAAATAAACCCGAAACACATTTAAAAAGTGATACTACGTCGTTTTTGACTTGCTGCTACAGTAAAATGAACAGTACCAAGCCCACTGGGCTCGGTTACTGTTCATGGGAAAAAAAACTTTATAATCCGTCTACCCTTCTTTGGCAAAAAAATAAGAATTTTTTTTTTTACGGGACGTACTCTTATTTTTAACTATTTACGATTTTCTATCGGCCTGGGCAAAAAAAATAAAAGAAACCCCACAACAACACAC
The DNA here is from genome assembly GCA_026074375.1 of Tanacetum coccineum. Lineage (NCBI taxonomy): Eukaryota > Viridiplantae > Streptophyta > Magnoliopsida > Asterales > Asteraceae > Tanacetum > Tanacetum coccineum. The sequence goes on along the minus strand of BQNB010134156.1, from coordinate 15,325 downwards.
GAAAAATTAACGCCCGCAGCAACGCGTGGGTAATCCTGCTTGTTAAGTACGCATTTGGAGACAGAGGCGAGGGAAATAAACAACTAAAGTGCCTTTGCAAACCCTTCTTCTTTTGAAACAGAGGCGAGTGTTCGATTCTCACTCCCTGAAAAAATGTTGGAGGTCTTATAGAAGGTGCCTCTTTACCTTCGGATAGGGGTAAGATTCTCTACATCTCACCTCCTTAATTTTCTATCCCGTAGAAGACAAGATTGGATACAGTTGATTTTGGATAAGTACGCATGCTTTGTTTGAAAGAAAAGTAACTCTTGAAAGTTATGAACCGAAGGCGCACACAAGAAACCACAAGGTGAAATGTAGTTGTCTTTAACATGTAGTTCAAATCTTTATTTTTGTTTTAGCCATTAGGACAGAGACCTCCTTGTCGTCCACGGTAAGTTGAACATTTTACTAATTTGAGTTGGCAAAATTAATCGTTCATGGAAAAACTAAATGTTTTCAAAGACTTTCAGTAACCTGACTTAACAAGTCAAGGTATTATTTTGGTCATACGAAAGTCAAACACAAACCTGTTTGCCAAGGACGATCCAGATGCATTGTGCACGCCATCAAAGTAGCAGGCAACTAAACTGGACGAACTAGAGTTCATTTATTTCCTATGCAAATTAAGTTTCAGCCTACCAACTGTTGAGTTAAATTTCACAAAAGTGATTCCAGGAAATACAAATCTACAAAATTAACGCATAATTATCCTGAACTGAAACTGCCTAACAAGTAAAAAAAGCTCATCATATCAGCTAATTATAAAGCTAAAATGTACTTGCAATGAGCACCCCACTTGTTGCACTGCGTTATCTGCAACCCATAACCCAAACACCCATTTCCAACACTGCACATCCATATGAAAAAGAAGCTGCAAAAAACAAGACCAACAAACAAGATTAAACCTAGCTGTTAAAATAAAAAAACTACAATATCATATGGCAGGTACTTAACTAATTACCAATTCACAGCAACATTTATTGAATGTAGAAAATAAGATACGACCGTTGGGCAAATCTCAGTTGGTGCATAGATACACGACTCGACATATATAAACTATCAAATATACTTAACAACATCGCCAAACACAGCCCTCATATCTGCAATCATATTACAAAGCATACCAGAATCATATGTATGAAAAACTACTCAAACACAAATTATCAAATATAATAAACCACAACGCCAAAAACAACCTTCGTATCTGCAAACGGATATTAGCCAACCGAAGAACCAAATTCAAAATAAGTGTCTAACCTAAATCAAAAACACCCAAATCGAACTTCAAACACAGACAAAATCAAAATACCACCAAATCTCCACATATCAAAGAACAAAACACAACGTCACCTAATTCTCAGATTCATAATTCCCATTCTTCAATCCACCTAACATCTACAAAGCACGAATCATTAACCATAACTAAAACTTAATTTCTTATCAACAAAAGAGGTAACGATTGCTAATTTAAAACTGACAGTTCTTAGTGGACTCAAGATTATAATGTTTAAGGGAATGTTTAGGACTGCTTATTTTTAAGCCGATAAGAAGTTTGGAGATCTGGATAATCCAAGTTGCTTCTACTTATTTAAGCAGGTTGGGACCTACTTCTCTGCTTATTTCCGGATAAAATTGGCTCTTCACCTCTCATATCTAACCTACAAACCCTTAAAGGAGATATGCAGCCATCTAGCATTCGTGTCTCTACTATTGAAAATTTAATATAAGATAAACATGAAATAAGCAAATTCAAACATTACTTCCAAACTGTTTATATTTAGGTTGCCAAACACCCCCTATGTAATCATTACTCTAAAAATAAGTGGATAAACAGTTTCATTCAAGCACTTAAAATTGCTAATCTGCCGTATATACTAATGGGACTGTTTGGATTAGCTTATTTGGCCGACTTATGGGCTTATTTGATTTTAGAAAAGTAAATGACCTCATTTTTTAAAGGGTGTGAACTTGAGATTAACAACCATTCATCACACAAACAAGAAAACAATAATCATAGTACATTTAAAAAAAAGACATTCATTTAGGTGAACACCATAACATTCATTTCAGCAATCAGAGCATTCAACTGACCAATGCAATTCCTAACACTTTGGGCTTCATCGCGCATGCGGTTAATGAAGCTGCGGGTATTAGCAATCTGTTAAGCAATGAACAAATGCATGTACTTCGAAACAACAGTCTCATCGCTGAATTCGACCAGATCATCAACAATACGCCTTGCAACTGCGTTTGATTGTCCAGGAGCTGCCATAGCTAAGCAAATTGTGTGAAACACTATATTATTGGTTGTAGAGGAAATGATGAAAGGGAAAAACTAAATGGGGATATATAAAAAAGATTTTGTGGTGGAAACTAACGCAGCCTACCATCATTGCAAGGCAAGATGAGTCGGCATAACAGACATATGCTCTTAATGTGACGGTCAAATCTTATAAACAAGGGAAATAATAACGCTTATTTCCCTAAAGTGCACAAACTAAACCCTCTAAAGTTCAAAAAAAACATAAACTAAACCCTCACACTCTATCAAAGGCACAAACTAAGCCCCTTAAAATTATATTTTCAGCATAAAACAACCCTAAACTACACAATACATTACATTAACGGACTAGAGGCGTTACAGGAGTATATCAAAAAACACGAAACCAAAAAAAACATTATTTCATTATCTAGACAAACTCAACCCCTAATTTTTAACCTCTTTAACATATTAGGCGACTAGGGAATTACGACCGTTAAAATTTATCATGAATCTCTATTTCAATTAACAATCACGTTACACAACCCGACCGCATCTAAAATTGTTTTAGTTAATATTACAACTCAGATTAACTCAACTCATTACAACTTCAGTACAATCCACATAAGCAAACCCTCAATTAAGAACAAAACTAAGCCTGGTGCAACGCACGGGTTTGAACGACTCGTATTACATAAAAGCAACAATCATAACCGACAAATATCACTTATATCAAACTGGCTGAATCATATGCATCATGGTATATTAGCTATGAAAAGTTCTTCTCTTTAATCAATGTGGGAAAAAAATAGTGACCATCTTCTGGCTTAAAATATGGGTTGGCGCCATTTCTTCACCACTTCTAGCCTAACCGGACACTCTTGAACCGGTGTGAAATTTCCAATGAGCTGAATCGCATTTCATGTTTCCATTCATAATGTAGCTCGCAAACAATCGTGGGGTACACTTCATCTTTGGTGTTGATCCACATTTCATTTAGTTTCCCACTTTTTTTGGACACAATCTTTATGCCTTGGGTGACGATGGTAAACTTATTGGTTTCAAAAAGTCAGGTTAAAAAGATTACATCTCGTTTATCAGGCATACTCCATATTCTCTTAATTAGTTTGCCTAGACGATTTTCTTGCTATATGTTTATTTGGTTTAGGATATGGGTATAATTTCAAGCATTTATTCTGTTTTTAGATATCGGTTATTAAATTTTCCGTATGCATATTTGTTTCTTTTGTTTAGCGTTTAGGCATAGTTAGTGGCAGATTCACGCTTTGCTAGTTGTTAGTATCCTACTTTATTAATTTAAAGACTAATCTGTAGTAAGAATCTTACACTCGTGATCTTGACCTTACAATCAATATGCAATAAGAAACTAAAATTGGAACTTAATGGGGTTGCGTTCCAGTAACTACAAATCTCGAACCTGTAACTACCATTCTGTAGAAGGAATCTTGGATCATGATCTTGACCTAAGATCAATCAAAATGGGAAAATAAACTTTTACCGGATCCAAAAGGGTGACGAAAATCAACTATCCATGATTGATCTTTGGTAGGTGCAGTTATTCTAGTAATTAAAACTACTACGTTTTCTTCCTTCTTGGTATGCATAGACAATACTTGCTCTTTGGGTTCATTAGGTTCTTTATTCTCAGTGTATACATTTTTGTCATTTCATTAGTCAGTCGTCTATGGCATACATATATGTTAACAACAATATACTATTAGTCACTTGGAATTGCCTAAAGATGAAGGAGGCCTTGGCATTAGGCACTTGGAAATTTTTAATCAGGCCCTTATTTCTTCGCATATTTAGAGTATTCTTTCTTTAAAGGATTCCTTGTGGAGTTAAGTGGATTCACACATACAAGCTTCAAGGGCGTTCTTTATGGAGATTCTGTTACGTGGTAAGATGTCTTGGGGATGGCGTAAAATTCTCCAAGTTAGGCCTTTGGTTCGACAATTTTTTGGTATAGATTGGGAGATGGTTCGAAGGTGTCTACATGGTCAACTGGTTTTCAGAGTTTGGCTAAGGTAAACGATGTAATTTTGAATGGTAACTGGTTTTGGCCGAATGAGTGGCAATCAAAATTTCCTATGGTCTTTAATATGCCGGTTCCGCTCCTTAATGTTTATGCTAATGATAGTTTATTTTGAAGGGATTTGAATAACGTTGAAGTTGATTTTTCGGTAGCAGTCGTTTGGGATTCTATTAGGTCGTGTAGCACTAGCATTAGTTGGTACAAGTTGGTCTGGTATCCATAAAGTATTTCGCGTCATGTGATTCTTTTATGGTTTGGCGACTAAACAGAACTTAAAACAAGATTCTATGAAGCAATGGGATGTCAGGAGTAATACCGAGTTAAACCTGCTTCGTTGCCCTTTGTGTAATATGCAACCCGACTCTCACGATCATCTCTTTTTTAAATGCATATTCTCTACTCAGGTTTGGAACCACTTGTAGCCTTATATGCGTATGTCTAATATTCCTCCTTCTTTGAGTTTGATAGTAGATTTCCTTCTTTCGCTGGCTACTAAGAAGTCACCTAGAGTTATATTATTGTGAAATAGGTGCTTGCGGCTTCTTGCTATTTCATATTGCAGGAGCGAAATAATAAGTTGTTCGCTTAACAAAAAAGGTCTCTGAATCAGGCTATTCACTCTATTATATCTATGGTTCGATTGAAGCTTCTTTCGTGTACGTTTAAGAAGACGAAGAATGTTCAGCGATTTTTATGGCTTTTGGAAGATTCCTAACTCTCTTATTAACCTACATTTGTAATGAGTTTCGATATTTCTATGTTGAGCAAGGGCTGGTTGTGGGATTTATTTGAGTCTTTGGCTCATTGGGCTATTTCATGTACCTTGAAGTGGTTCTTTCCTATCGGACTCATAGGTTATGTGATTATCTAGTTGACGCTTTGTGGCATGTCACATGCGTTTTAGAGGTTGTTTAAGCTTTTGCTTGAGGTTAATGTGGCACTCCATCCACATTCCATTGTACTAAATATTTTTGTTGTGAGTAATATATTTTACCAGGGTAATCCCCTTTACCCCAAAAAATATATACTATTAATCCAGTGGCTTAGAATTGGCTGGTGAAGTCTTTATAAACACCTTTATTTTGTTTCAGATTGTCACATGAACTTTGTATAAGCGACGAATCCGTTAATGCATATATTGCTATAACTAGAAGTCAAGAATATATAGGTTTATCATAAGCTAATACTGATGGGAGGTATATTTGGGGATCTAAAATACAGCGTTAGTATATACACATTGATGACGTATATTATGGGTTGGCCCAACCCACTCATACTGCTATGGGCTTGGTAGCTGATAATGAGCCCTTAGCCCACGCATCGCGGTCACGGTCTCCATGACCTACGGTTCGTAGCTGCCGGCATCCGTGACCGCGGCATCTCCACAAGTTATCTTTAAGAAAAGATAACCTAATTAAATAAGAGATATGCTTTACTTATTTAAATCAGACAGGATAATTCCAAATCCCGATGATATCGGTCGTATCTTGGGCCAAAAGTTATGAAAACCCTAAGGGTTAGTCAGCCTATAAAAGGAACGTAATTGTCATCAATACAGGTATCTTACAAACCCTGATTACACTCAATTATTCTCTCACAAATCATATACTTACTCTTACGCCAGAGTCTAATCGTGGGATCCGCTCCCACGATAAGGTTAATGGTGTTTTATTCCTTGTGCAGGGCCCTCCAAGCAAGTTCACTTGGTAAAAGAACAAGGAACTTCATACCCGAATAGCAGCCTATTCGGACCAAACAAGACCCTACCTAACTTTTGTATCAACAAGTTGGCGCCATCCGTGGGACCCAACACTAGGAATTACTCTCAGGAAAATGAGCACAATGGATAATACAACCCCCGTTGTGACTACTGTCACAAAACCTGCAACCAAAGAAAAGACACCGAAAGAGGCGGATGCCACACCCAGGGTGAACATCCAGGATTTCTGTGAAGAGCATTACGAGGATATCATGTCGGTCATTATGGATAAGATTTGCCATGACAAACAAAAAGAAGTTCATGCTAGGCTGGACTTCGAAGAAAGTCCTAAGAAAAGAAGAATAAGAGAAGGCTCTCAAAACTCAAGCGCCAGGACCTTCTCCACAAGGTACCGTAACCCATCAGAGAGATTGAGAGTGCGGGACCGCTTAAGATACAATGATCGACATGTGCTTGACCGACTAGGTCATCGAAGATAGAGCGCGTTCGACCGACTTAGTGATACTTACTCGCCAAGCACAACTAAATCCGGACCAAACAGAGCAAACTTTAGGGATCGTTCCCACGGTAGAACCCACCCTCATAGGTGGGACTCCTCTAATAGAGATCGTCCTCGGAGCAGAGACCGCTCTGTGGCGTCGAAGAATCATATGATAATACCCACTCCTCCTATGGGACAGGGACCAAACATGGATACCGCTCGTGACATAGACCACTCTCGTCATGAGAAAAAGGAGAGGGAAAGTGAATCCCTGTCATCTCGCGTATCAGAGAGCGGCACCAGCGATGGGGGACACTAGAAGTCAAGATAAAAAAGACACAAGTCTACGGATGAGGATGACTTGGCGGTGCCCTGGACATATGAAGAGGTGGATCCATTTACACCCCGAATCTGCAACTTTAAAAGTTCACGAAAAACATGAATGCCTAACAACGTGAAGACCTATGACAGAACAGGGGATCCAGAGGATCACGTAAAATTTTTCCAAGCGACGACACAGGTGGAACGCTGGGCAATGCATACATGGTGTCATATGTTCAATTCTACCCTAATAGGAGCCGCAAGAGTATGGTTCTATGAGCTCCTTCCAGAAAGCATAGATGGATACAAGGATCTCAAAGAAGACTTCTTAGCATACTTCATGGAGCAAAAGAAGTACGTCAAAGATCCTGTCAAAATACACAATATCAAACAAAGAGACAGAGAGACCATCGAGGAGATTCATGAACTATTCAAGGTGGAAAACCAAGACGCTTGAAGGAGCTCCAGGAGTGCATTCGGATACTATCAGATTCATGTCTTGGGATAGTAACCCAGAATTGACAAAGCCCTAACGAACGATGTTCCAAAGACCATGGTAGGGAAATGGATGATCATATAGCACCACTATGCCTTATACGAGGAGAAACCGTTCGCTTCGGGAAAAAAAGAAAGCCACACAACGTGAAGTGAAACAAGACCAATCAAAGCGGGCACGCTTCAAAGCGTGGGTATTACTTACTTCCTAGTGTCATCAAGTGAAGGACGGGTCTGAGCAATTTACCCCACATACAGAGAACACCCAAAGAAATCCTTGCGACCAGAAGCAGGAAATTAAATCAAAAACCGGCCCCAGAAACTCCCATAATTGAACCCCGATGGAGATAAAGAAGCACATACAAGATTAGCGTACTTCTACATTGATAAAGGACATATTACGGACAGTGTGATGGCATTTAAAAAAGCAAATCAAAGAATTGGTGCAAAGAATTGGTGCGAGCAGGCAAGCTCTCGCATTTAATTAAAGAAATTAAATAGGGGAGAGATCAACCAAAAGTAGAGAAAAAGGAAGGATCAGCCAAGGACAAGTCCATGGCAATCTATATGATATAGCCATGGCATAGAATGACAAGGCAAAAGGTAACTCAAAGCTTCGAACGTGTCAGTGAAATTACATCCCCTTCACTAACAACCAGTAGTGGGACAGAAGGTCTGCTTGTTATAGAAGCGGAAATTGCAGACACATGATTCACCGCATGTATGTAGACGGAGGTTCCTTGACGGAAGTGCTCTTTGAGCACTGCTTCAACCAACTCTATCGGGAATCAAAAACCAAATGGTCCCAGCAACGACATCGTTAACTGGTTTTAGTAGAGAAACTATATGGCCGCTGGGACAACTTAGGCTCTTAGTAACAATCGGAGATGCAGATCATTCTACAAGAGCGTGGATGAATTTCATGATTGTAAGGTCATTATCACCGTACAATGGTATCATTGGAAGACCTGGAATACGAGAAATCCAAGCGGTGCCATCCACAGCCCACGGAATGCTTAAGTTCCCAGTTGACGGAGGAATAATGATTATCCGTAGCACTATCTTGATCCCGACTGAGTGCGCCGCGGTGAATACATCATCTTAGGAGATACCCAAAGAGGCTGGGGTCCGTCATGAAAATTTTAAAGTAGCTCTACACTCGAATTTCCCTGATCGAAGGTAGCAATTGGAGGGACGCTATCCGCAAAAGGACGAACAGAACTATGTTCACTCCTAAAGAAAAACTTGGACATATTCGCATGGAAACCGTCATATATGACAGGAGTACCGCGATCAATAGCGGAACACAGACTCAATATCCGGGAAGGGTATTCGCCTGTTCGACAGAAGAAAAGGGGCCAGGCCTCGGAGCGTGCGAAAGCGATCCAAATAGAGGTACAAAAACTAGTAGGGTTAGGAATCGTGAGAGAAGTCTATTACCATGAATGGCTATCAAATCTAGTAATGGTGAAAAAGCACGATGGTAGCTGGCGGATGTACGTGGATTTCACGGACTTAAACAAGGCCTGTCCGCAGGATTGTTACCCCCTTCTGAAAATTGATTGGAAAGTTGAATCTCTCTACGGCTACCCCTTTAAGTGTTTCTTGGACGCTTATAAAGGTTATCACCAGATACAGATGGCAGAGTCAGATGAAGAGAAAATGGCTTTTCACACCAGCCAAGGGGAAGATTGCTATACAAAAATGCCCTTCGGCCTCAAGAACGTTGGCGCCACATACCAGCGGCTAGTGGACAAAGCTTTTGATAGCCAGGTTGGTCGGAACATAGAAGTGTATGTTAATGACTTGGTTATTAAGAGTCACACAGAAGCAGAAATGCTAAGATATATCTATGAAACATTCCGTACATTACACAAAATCAACATGAAACTCAACCCCAAAAAATGTACGTTTGGAGCCATGGAAGGAATGTTCTTGGGGTTCACAATTAGCCCAGAAAGGATAAATCATGCCCTAACAAAACAGAAGTTGTGTTACAACTCTCGTCCCCACGGACAATTAAAGAAGCCCAGAGCCTCAATGGGAAGTTGGCTAGTCTGAACAGATTCCTCTCTAAGTTAACAGAAAAGTCCTTGCCGCTATTTAAAACCTTGAAGAAGTGCATTAAAAAGAGTGAATTTCATTGGACACCAAAAGCAGAACAAGCCTTCAAGCAACTAAAGCAACACTTGTCAGAGCTACCCCTGCTGGTAGCACCCAAGCCAAAGGAGGAACTGATTGTATACCTGTCCGCCACCCACGGAGCTATTAGTGCGGTCTTGATGACTGAAAGGGGCACAGTTCAGACGTCGATCTACTTCATAAGTCGCGCATTACAAAGCCCTGAACTAAACTATACCCCAATGGAAAAGCTAGTTCTATCACTGGTTTTTGCTGCCAAGAGGTTGCGGAGGTATTTTCAAGCGTATCCCATTGCTGTTATTACAGACCAACCGATCAAGCAAATAATTTCACGTCCCGACGCGGCAGGATGATTACAAAAATGGAGCGTCATGCTGGGAGAACACAATATCACATACCGCCCACGGACGTCTGTGAAAGGACAGATCCTAGCGGATTTCCTTTTAGAAAAGCCGGACGAAAGTCCGCTGGACACACTAGTGGTTGAAATCCCGCAAGAGCCATAGACACTATTTACAGACGGATCATCATGTGTAGATGGATCCGGCGCTGGCTTAATACTAACAAGCCCGGAAGGAACGGAGCTCACCTACGCGCTAAGGTTTTAGTTCACCACTTCTAGTAATAAGGCAGAGTATGAGGCACTAATAGCTGGCCTTCGGATAGCAGCGCATATGGGTGTGCGCAATGTGCACGTAAGCGTAGATTCTAAACTGGTAGCAAACCAAGTCCTAGGGACATACGTCACAAAGGAATAAAATATGGTCAAGTACCTTGAGAAGGCCAAAAGCCTAATCAGTGGCTTCGCTAACTTTTCCTTAAGTCAAGTCCTAAGAAGCAAAAACAAGAAAGCGGACGCCCTAAGCAAAATCGCGTCAACCAGTTTCGCACACCTATCAAAACAAGTCTTGGTCGAAATACTTAAAGAAAAATCCATACAAGAGAAGGAAGTGGCGACAGTAGTAGAGGAAGAGGGATCAACATGGATGACCCCGATTATAGAGTACCTGAAAAATGTGACCCTCCCCGGTGATAGGAAAGAGGCAAGCAAACTCCGTATCAAGGCCAAATAATACGAATTGTTGGAAGGGGTTCTTTACAGGCGGTCATTCCTAAAGCCGTGGCTAAGGTATGTTGGACTACTCCAAGCGGATTATGTCATCCAAGAAATACATGAGGGGTCGTGCAGCATACATGCAAGACTACAGTCCGTGGTAGCCAAGGCTATGCTATTGGGATACTATTGGCCAACCATGCATAGGGACGCACGAGATATGATACGTACATGTAATGATTGCCAAATACATCGTCTCATGCCAAGAAACCCCCAGCAACCGCTAACCCCAATCATGGCTCCATGGCCATTCTACAAGTGAGGAATTGACATAGCTGGTCCTTTCCCGTAAGGACCAGGAAAGGTCAAATTTTTTATAGTTGCTATGGATTATTTCACGAAGTGGATAAAAGCGAAAGCCGTGGCGACTATCACCGGCAATCAGGTAAAAAAGTTCGTGTGGGACAAAATAGTATGCCGCTTCAGTCTCCCAGGAGAAATAGTCTCGGACAACGACAAACAATTCAGTGACAACTCGTTCAAGGATTGGTGTGAGAAGTTGAATATTAGAAAACACTTTGCGTCAGTGAAACACCTGCAGTCTAATGGACTCTTAGAAAGAGCAAACTGAAGCTTGGGTGAAGGCATCAAGGCACGCCTAGGCGAGGGAAACAATAATTGGATAGAAGAACTTCCCCATGTCCTTTGGGCCCATCGTACAATGATTATGTCAAGCCACGATGATACCCCTTTCTCCTTGACCTATGGAACGGAAGCCGTCATTCCCGTAGAAATCGGAATGCCAACATACCGTACAACAGTAGTGGACGCCATACAAAACGATGAAGAGCTACAACTCAATTTAGATCTACTAGAAGAACGGCGTGAACGCGCAGCAATTCGCGAAGCCAAGGCCAAATTGAAAATGAAGTATTACAATGCTAGGGTCCGCGACATTACCTTAAGGCCAAGAGAATTTGTCTATCGTAGTAATGACGCTAGTCATGCTGCAAACGGAGGGAAACTTGGTCCGAATTGGGAAGGACCTTTTGAGGTAACGAAAGCACTAGGAGATGGAGCATACAAACTAAGATCTACCGACGGAAAGATCCTCCTAACGACGTGGAACATTGCCAATCTAAAAAAGTGTTACCTCTAAGCTACGGATCATGCATAGATAAATTCGCACTACCATTAGGACTCGTAATAAAGTAATCCATGTATTTATTCGTTTTTGTTTTTAGGACGTGAATAAAACTCTACTGGGTCTAGCTAACCCATCATCATTTTTATAAAGTTAAACTTGTTATTTACTTATTCCTTTTTGTTTTCTCTTTTTTCTTTTTTTAACTCGTGTTATTAGTCATTCATGACTATTTTTGGATAATTATAGGCTAAGTATCCTTACAATTAGCTTGTCGCGTAAGAGGGTTGCAACCCCAGCGGCTATGGATTTTGTATCCTTACTTGACGTGTACCTAAGATGTTAGGTGCATAAGAAAAGACTCCCACGGAGCACGTAAGACACTACAAGTGCGATTATAAACATATGCAACAATAAAAAATTAAAAACATTGTTAATCACGGACATCCATGAGTATATTACAAGCAAAAGTATTGTCTAAGCACCACAGACGGTACTATGGCCAGTCCAAATGATACATAGGAGGCAAAGGCTTGGATCTGATCAGCCTTGGAGATACCTCATCTTCAGTCTGTATAGCCATATCTGCCAGCAGGACGGCAAGGCCTTGAGGAGCAACTATAGGTGCTAATACGGGGATGCCATCGGACCGAGCGTGGTGGGCGGAACCAACCCCGTGGGTACGGCACACCACCTGGCATTTTTTATTCTTCTCAACAAGGCTTATGTTTGTCGCGATGGCATCCCCCAACAATATATCTTCTTTGCACGCCTAAGGATCCTTAGGATCACGCACCTCTAGGTATACAGGTATTATGATCTGGGAAGAGCTGGGGTGAAGCTCCTGGATCTATTATGGAGCGTCTTCTCCGGTATCGCTCTCCAAGTACAAGGACGTCATAATTAAGTCTAGTGGGGCATCCTTTAATTTTTCCATCTGATCGACCAAAGGGTATTTTAGATCCTTTAGAGCATGTAAGGCCGCGATGTATTTGTCATCAGCATCAGGGTTGTATGCCTCGATAGTAGCTAAATCCAACTTAGCCTCTCCTTGTTTTACACCATACTCGAGCCCCTCACTCATACCTTTAGTGATTCCCACAGACACGACATTAGCAAACACCTGCCATAGCTTAAGAGATTCAGCGCATTTCATTATGGTCAGGTGCAGGCCGTGCCCGATAACCTATCGGCGACTTGTGATCGCTGTCAGCATATGAGGGTACATATAACAACCCAAGAATTTTCATCAACATATTTTACTATGATCACAATTATACGGGGAATTTTTTTGCTTTATTACATTACTTGCATTGTCAATATCTCAGTATACAAAGTAACTTGCATAACTAAAGTAGACGAGCTCACACAACCTATCTATGGCAATCCTGTCTTCATATATGTCAAGAAAACATCACAATATGTCAAGTCAATATCATCATATCCTTATTACAAAGTACATTATTCCTATAATGTACCATTCGCAACGTTATATCAAAACGGGCTTTAAACCGTTATCTTATACCTCTAAACCCTAATTCCGTAAAGGGTTAATATCTAAAGTGAATGTACAAGCTACTAAAGCATATGTACAAGTATCATAACATCTCATATGAATATACATTCTATCCAAAGAAAGGTACAAGTCCTTAAAAGCTCAATATACAAGTCATTAAGCATGATCTCTAAAATAGCCGTTTTACCTCCGTTTTCATTCCAATTTCTTCACCACCACTTATGTACAAGCTACTATACTCATTATACAATGTTTAAACACTAATTATTCTATTTATAATCCTTCACACACATATTTACACTCAAAACCCTAATTCAAAAGTCTAAAACCCTAACCCGAGCAAAATACTAAACCATAAACTGTTTATCAATTATTATCCATTTTAAACCTCAACCAACACTCAAATAAGTTGTAATAACTTATTTTACAATCATATCAATCCTATTCAATCATTATTTCATCATTACTTCATCATCCTATTTCATTTGTACTTAAAACGAATCCAAGAAACCCTAAATGTACCTAATTGGTTCATTTGACCCGTTTACTCGTTTCTAACCATTTTAATCCTAAAAAATCAACCAAGAGCCATTCTAAACTCATAATATGAGTTTACAAATCATTATTTATCATTATCTTGGCAATGTGCAAGAAATTAAATCCTAGAAAACCCTAATGAATCCAATATAAACCCTAATCCAACCCACGACTTATTCTTTCAATTTCAACCCTTTTTAACTTAAAACAATGATCAAACCTCATTTATAATCCTTTATATAAGTCCTAAGATCAGTATTCCATCATTCCTAATCAATAATATTCGAAATACAAGCCAAGAAAGCCAAAGAAACCCTAAATGAGCTTTATGTGAACACATGACCTTATTTACTCAATATCGACCCATTTTAAACAAAACCACCTATCGTTTTTCATCAAGTATCCAAGATATAAACCTTGTAAACCCATATTAACATTCACATTGTAAGCATGCTCAAAATCTAAGCCTTGAATTCACAAGAAAACCCTAAACCATACCAAATGGAACCCACAACCTCATTTCTTCCTTTTAGACCCATTTTAACCCAAACCAATGCTAAATCCTATTGACACTCCTGATTACAGACCCTAAGAAAGTATTCCAACCATCATTGATCATTGTACACTAAAGGTGAGCATAAAAACTTAAGTTTGAACCATAAAACCCCAAATCTGACCCGCAAGGGTACTTAGCTCCTTTTGACTCATTTTAAACTCACCCATGTGCAAGATATTTACATGAACACCTTCTAGATACTCTATAGCAGCTTACACACAAGCTTACACCATTCCTTGGTCAAAAACAAAGCCACATGATCCTTCTTTTTATCCAAACAGCCGCGGCAGCTAACAAGCTTATCCACACCATCAACCTAGCTTCTTAGACCTCCACATCTGGTTTTATAGCTTCTACACATCCCATACTAGACCCTCCATGTGTCTTAATCAGATTCTAAAGGTTGCTTACTCCTCTTGCTTCCAAACTAGTATAAATAGAGGCCATATGTGTTCATTTCAATTTGCACCACACCTCCTCCTCTATAACCCTTACATAGAAGTAATACTTTGCTCTAATAGATCCTAAGAGGTCTTGAGAAGGCTCAAGTTCAGAAAGTAAGCAAAAGAAACCAAGAAACGAAGCCTGGGAGTCGTTATTCTAGGCGTACAAAGCTAAAAGTCCCGATTTTGACCTGTTTCTAAGCTATAAGCTCAAACCCAGGTTCTGAATGTTCTACTCCTGCTACTATACCCTTATAATGTTCATATGATCCTAAATAAACTCTTGTTAAAGTTTCATAACTCAATTCATGCTCATTTTCCGTTTTAATCCAAAACCGTACACCCGAAACCCTAATTTCGCGTTTTTCTTAAAACTAAATGTTATAATAGTTAAATGTTGTTATAATCGATCCTAGCATGCGTAACTAATGTTAAAATAACCCCTTTATTGATTATTGAAGGAATTTGAACTTAAAACTCGCGCGTTTATGTTTTAAAACCCTAATTTGACCCGTTTTGCTTCCTAGCCTAACGAATCATTATTTTAAACTTGCGTTA